>PVJI01009023.1:0-67737 GCA_004026765.1 Micronycteris hirsuta
TTTTTATTTTGTTCTGGAATATGCATTTCTATAAAAAATTTGAGGCCCTGACCGGATAGCTCAGTAGATTAGAGCATTGTCTCAATATGCCAAGATTGCAGATTTGCCCCAGTGAAGGCACATTACAAGAGTCAATCAATGGATGCATCAAAAAGTGGAAAAACAAATTGATCTTTTTCTTTCTCTAATCAATAAATATAATTTTTTTTAATTTTGAGAATTTCTATAAAAGAAAATTTTTATTAAATATTGTAAATTTTCTAAAATTTTGGTGATATATAAAGCAAGATTCTGAGAAAGAAATACTTATTGGTCATATATAGTTAAATTCCACGGCACAGTTTTCCAAATAAAGTTAATTTTTCTCTCTATACATGTTTTTCAGTTTTTACTGTGGTAAAACATGATTTGTGTTTTAATATTATAAAACATGATGTATGAGTATGAGTATTTAATCAGAAGTATTGATGAACATTAATGTAAAAAATTTTTGTTACCAGGTACACCTATGACAAAAACTATGGCAACGCTCTGGAGATATACTTAACCTTAAGACATAAGGATGTTTTCCAGTTGATTCACAAGCATAATCTATTCAGTTCTATCAAGGATAAAATTGTTTTATTAATGGATTTTGATTCCGAGGTAATGTGTGTTTTTTTTCTTAAATTTTAATACTGATAATTTATTTTTACTCTTCCAAATTTTAGTAACTAGACATTTTTCCAAATTCTAGAGTAGTTAGTAAATCACATACCATGGCTGTATGCTGATTATGTTCAGACCACTCGGACCCTTACTAGATGTTAGGTGTTTTAGAAGTTGGCATTCAGAAATCCTTTATTTGATGTGATTTTTCTGTAAAACCAATCATAAATTGATGTGTAGCTTTTGAAATTTTGTGTGAAGTAAATTTTTAGTAAAACAATTCATGTAATTCATAGAAACTTAACCATATGCTTTGGCTCATTCAGTCTTCTTAATTGTATGTCCCAGAATTAAAATTTTAAGTAAACTTTTACTTTGATCTATTTATTGTAATTTTATTCCTTGGCATTTACAGATCTAGCATGTGTGGTGTCCACAGATTTCAGACGACACTTAGGTCCAGAACAGGGAAATGTGTTATTTTATTTTAAGACAAATTTGAATGGTGGATTGCTTGACTAATTATGGCACCCAGCCTCCACAGCTCACAGTAGCTCTTGTGCAGGCATGCAGATTGTGTGTGTGTGTGTGTGTGTGTGTGTGTGTGTTTTCAAAAAGAAAGCTAATGACAAGTGCTAGTCATTGAAATAAAGAGGCTCATAAAACAGAGTAGTTCTTATTCAGAAAATTGAAATTTTAGATAAAGAGGAGAACCTTAAGGATCCAAAATGTTTACTTGGAATTTTCAATTTTATTTTAATGTATTTAAGGGTATTATATGCTATATCATCTGTATGTATATTTTATATACATATACAAATATCATGTGCTGTTTATTAGTCTTCACGAGCTTAAACTTAATTTAAATAGGAGATGAATATACCTCTTTTTTCTGAAAAATGCTTTTATCCCATATTTCATTCTAAATGAATCAAATCCTCAGGAACTACAGACCTAAAAAGAATTAGTGTGGTTCCCAGGAAGTTCAGGTATACAGGTTCTCCTTCTTTGGCATAACATGATCTAGAGGATGAGATGCTTATATAAAAATTAATTACATTTGCCCATATCCTTATGCCTCTTTACTCATCTACCCACATGTCTAAAGAATCTAGTTTTACTCATGTGGTTATAGAAAAAAAGGTGAATGAGCTGAAACTGATTTAAGAGTATGAACCAAAATTAAGGAATCATAGGGTTTTTTAATTATGACATGTCTGTAGGATAATCTCTTATAATACATCATATTTCAGAGGGAAAAAATTGTCTGGAGCAGAGAGGTAAGTAGTAGCAAAGGCAAGCACTGGACCCAGGTCTGGTGGCTCTTGTTACAGACTTTGTGTAATTTGTTTTTCATGAATATCAAGGGTAGCTAAATTCTAAATTCTAAGGGTCTATAAGCCTTATATCATTCTGAAATTTCAGGTATCTTACTTTTTTCTGGCTCTTATCTTCTCTACATAAGACCAGCTCCTTAAATCTGTGAAATCTGTAGAGGGAATTGGTCAGTAATCAGGTGACCAGAAGAAAAGCTTATTTTTGTGGTACTGGGATCAACACTCTCTCCCTAACTACTGAGAGTCACGTGAGAACTTGTGAAGATATCTGAGACATCAAAGAGGCTATAATACATGTAGTCAAGATATTTTGTATTTGGTGAGTTATACCAAGATAACATTTCAGTAGTATGCAAAACACATAAACCTCAGATTGAGACCCATTTTAAAATGCATTCTTTTATAAATATATCACTTACCGGTGGTTGAAAGCTAAGGGCCTCCTTATGTATGCCTTCCACCTTTAACTGTGACAGCATACGCATTATGTCATGATCAGTGTTCTCTACTTACATAGCAAATTTCAATGACCGTGGCTATTTTTTCTTATTTCAGAAAGCTGTTGACATGCTTTTGGACAACGAAGATAAAATTTCAGTGAGTGTCTTTTATTTTTATATATGTTACCAGGCCAATGTCTAGGACCATGATAGCCAAGAAGAGGAGAGATGTTTGTCAGATAATTTTGCAGCTATGTTTGTGTCCTCACAACTCTATGCTTAAACTTTTCTTTTTCCCCTAGATGAAAAAGGTAGTGGAAGAATTAGAAGACAGACCAGAATTACAGCATGTGGTAAGCATGAAAGCTGTTTTCTGCTGCCCTTTTGACAGCTAATGGGGCACATCACTTTTCAGTATTGGTGTGAGAATGCTGGAGAGAACTCTTTGGACTCAGATTGAAGGTCTGACCAGAAACAGTATTCTGTAGTTATTAAAATTCAGCATGTGCTCTGAATCCAGGTTAGGGATTAGTTACAGATAAGCCACTTTAATTCAATTCACAATTGAATTCTGATTTTAAAAAAGTTATCATATTCATTTTTGTATTATCAGACTGTGCCTGGGACTAAACACCTTCCTTCTATAGTTACTGTTTAATATAATTATGGCATAAATTATAATACCACGGCATGATCAAGGAACAGAGTCTTGTTTTTTTATTCCTCACCTGACAGTAGCAAACCTTCCTTCTCTAGTGTGGTCTTGGTGGTGGTGCTGTGAAGGCCCTTTATCCTGGATTTCGTTTAGGGGAATACTTTGATTCTCTGTATTGCTGTCATCATCTGAATAAAGCAGGAGTAGATGTTTCTATGTCCCTTAAAAATTATATAAGAAAAAGCTTCAGTGAAAATAGAGATTATTCCTTTAGGAATATGAGCATCAAATACCATGAGTACTCTTTATCTTTGCCCACCTTTCTGCACCCAGAAGGAGGCTCTTGGAATAGAATATTTTATTCAAAAATTAGTTTTGCCCTAAGAACCCTGAAACACCATTCCACAAGAACCTATGCTCCCCGATGTTCATATCAGCACAATTTACAATAGCCTAGTGCTGGGAGCAACACAAGTGCCCATCAGCAAATGAATGGATCAGTAAACTGTCGTACATTTACACAATGGAATACTATGCCTCAGAAAAAAATAAGGAGCTCCTGCCCTTTGCGACAGCAAGGTTGGGACTGGAGAGCATTATGCTAAATGAAAGGCAAATACCATATGATCTCACCTGTAAGTGGAACCTAATCAACAAAAAGAACAAGCAAGCAAAATAGAACCAGAGACATTGAAATTGACAAACCGACAGTAACCAGAGGGAAGATGAGAGGGGATAATGGGGGAAAAGAGGGGAAGAGTTTTCAGGAACATCTATAAAAGACACATGGACAAAACCAAGGGAAGTGGGATCAGGGGTGGGAGGTAGGAAGTGGCAATAGCCGGTGTGGGAAGAGTAGTGGGGGGAGAAAGGAGAGAACTATAGCTGAACAACAATAAAAAAAAAAGTTAGTTTTGTACAGATGCTATTGCAATATTGCTCATGATTGGAAATTTCAAGATCATTTGCTGACCCAAGAAAGGTGGCATCATGCTGGCCACCTTGGGATTTGTTTATAAAACAGTGATTTCTCAGAAAACTACACAACACTGAAGAAAGAAATCATGGAAGACACAAACAAATGGAAACATACCATGCTCGTGAATCGGAAGAATCAACATCATCAAAATGTCCATACTACCCAAAGCAATTTATAGATTCAATGCAATCCCTATCAAAGTACCAATGGCATATTTCACAGATATACAACAAACACTTCAAAAATGTATATGGAACCACAAACGACCCCGAATATCAGCTGCAATTTTGAGAAAGAAGACCAAAGTAGGAGGGATCACAATACCTGATATCAAACTGTATTACAAGGCCACTGTAATCAAAACGGCCTGGTACTGGCATAAAAACAGACAGATAGACCAATGGAACAGAATAGAGAGCCCAGAAATAAACCCACATCTCTATGAGCAATTAATCTTCGACAAAGGGGGCAGAAGCATAAAATGGAATAAAAATAGCCTCTTCAACAAGTGGTGATGGAAAATCTGGACAGCTACATGCAAAAAAGTGAAACTTGAGCACCAACTTACATCATACACAAAAATAAATTCAAGGTGGATAAAAGACTTAAATATAAGTCGTGACACCATAAAAGTCCTAGAGGAAAACATTGGTAGGAAAATCTCAGACATTCCACGCAGCAACATCTTCACTGATATGTCCCCCTAGAGCAAGGGACATAAAGAAAAGAATAAACAAATGGAACCTCATCAAAATAAAAAGCTTCTGCACGGCTAAAGAAAACAGTATTAAAATGAAAATACAACCAGCTATATGGGAAAACATACTTGCCAATGATACCTCAGACAAGGGTTTGATCTCCAAAACATATAAAGAACTCACACGACTCCACTCCAGGAAGACAAAAAACCCAATTTAAAAATGGGCAAAAGGCTTGAACAGACACTTCTCCAAGGAGGACATACACAGGGCCCAGAGACATATGAAAAGATGCTCAGCATCACTAGCCATCAGAGAGATGCAAATTAAAACCACAATGAGGTACCACCTCACACCAGTCAGAAAGGCCATCATAAACAAAGCAAGAGATAAGTGTTGGAGAGGACGTGGGAAAAAAGGAACCCTAGTGCACTGTTGATGGGAATACAGACTGGTGAAGCCACTGTGGAAAACATTATGGAATTTCCTCAGAAAACTAAAAATGGAACTGCCTTTTGACCCAGCAGTTCCACTGCTGGGATTATACTCTAAGAGCCCTGAAACACCAATCCAAAAGAACCTATGCACCCCAATGTTCATAGCAGCACAATTTACAATAGCCAAGTGCTAGAAGCAACCTAAGTGCCCATCAGCAAATGAGTGGATCAAGAAACTGTGGTACATTTACACAATGGAATTCTACACAGCAGCGAGGAAGAAGGAGCTTATACCCTTTGCAACAGCATGGGTGGTACTGGAGAGCTTATTATGCTAAGGGAAATAAGCCAGGCAGTAAGGGACGAATACCATATGATCTCACCTTTAACTGGAACATAATCAACAAAAGAAAAAAGCAAGAAAAACGTAACCAGAGACATTGAAATTAAGAGTAATCTAACAATAGCCAGAGGGGAGGGGGTAGGGGCAATGGGGAGAAGGGTTTTCAGGAGCCACTATTGAGGACACATGGAAAGAATCAAGGGGAGGGTGGAAGAAAGGGAGGGAAGTAGGTTTGGAGGGGGTGGGGTAGGGGAGAGGATGCAGACAACTGTAATTGAACAACAATAAAGTAATTAAATTTTTTTAAATAACTGATTTTTGGACTCCTCATGCCATGAGACAGAATTATAGGCAGTAGGTATTTGTGTGACAAGTCTAATTAGTGTAGTGGCGAAGTGGTGGCACAGCTCACACTAAAATGGCTCACCTTCCTGTCAGGTAATGTAATGTCTCTATAAATTTGCCTTGATAGATTTGACAGAACCTTCCTATCCTGTTTGTGCCCCTGGAAAATAGCACTGTGTGTCCAGCTCACACCCTGACCCCGGACCAGAAGACTGACAGTCGCCTTTATCAGACTACGTGGAGTTCTGTCCCACTGCCTTCCCACTTTCTTGCCTTAGGGAGATGTGAACACTTAACCTGAGGAGTGGTTTCTCAGTATACATCTGTCTTGGTTAGGCTTCTTTAGAGACCATATACAACAGTGAACGTCAAACTTCACATGACTCATTGTCAGTCACAGCTGCAGGGGCAGGCAGATGCTCTGTGGTTCTTTTGAACCACCATTCAGGGTGTGAACACACTTTATATAAGTGTTGTGATGACGTCTTTTCATCTCCCGTGGGTTGTGGGATGTTTGTTTACATTTAACATTAACTAAACATTGAACATTGATTGCCAGCTTCTATGTAATATATTGATAGACTTACTCTTGCCTCTTCAGTAGAAAGTGACTTACTTCCTTTGAAGTCCATTAACTGTTTCAAACAGCAAGGGAAAGGAATCCATTTTGAAAATTGGTATAGAATACCTGTACTCTTCTTGATTTTTGCTTGTTATTTTTTTTTTTTTTGATGTCACCAGTACAGGCAGCATTTCACTGCAAACATGGATTCTCAGTAATCCTAACAGAGAGGAGGTGAGGACTATATGAGAATTAACTTAGTGCTTGCTGCTTGAATTTTTTTTTTTGCCAGTATCAACATTTTAATGATGTTAATTCTTCCAATCCATGAACACAGTATATGCTTCCATATATTTGTGTCTTCCTTAATTTCTTTCTTCAGTGTTCTGTAGTTTTCTTCTTCTTTTTTTAATTGTTGTTCAAGTACAGTTGTCTCCTTTTTCATCCCTCAACAGCCCCCTGCCCCACCCATCCTTGCCTCCCATCCTCAAACCTACCCTCTTTGGCTTTGTCCATGTGTCATTTATACATGTTCCTTGATGGACTTTCCCCTATTTTCCCCCATTATTCCCTCCCCCCTGCCCTCTGGTTACTGTCAGTTTGTTGTTTATTTCAATGTCTCTGGTTATATTTTGCTTGCTTGTTTGTTTTGTTGATTATGTTCCACTTATAGGTGAGATCATATGGTATCTGTCTTCCAGTGTCTTAGCAATTTTGAGAAAGAACAAAGTAGGAGGGATAACAATACCTGATTAAAAAAAACTATACTATGAAGCGGCTGTGATCAAAACAGCCTGGTACTGGCGTAAAAACAGACACGTAGACCAGTGGAACAGAATAGAGATCCCAGAAATAAATCCAAGTCTCTATGGTCAATTAATATTCAACAAACAGAGCAGAAGCATAAAATGGAGTTAAAATAGCCTCTTCAACAAATATTGTTGGGAGATCTGGTCAGCTACATGCAAAAAAATGAAATCCATCACCAACTTACACCATACACAAAAATAAATTCAAGGTGGATAAAAGACTTAAATATAAGCCACGGTACCATAAAAGTCGTAGAGGAGAACATAGGCAGGAAAATCTCAGATATTTCACGCTGTTTGAATTTTTAAGACCATATTCTTACCCCATGATTCTGCTCCCTTATATCTAAAGGCAAGAATTGTTATGCTCTAGGAAGACTGTTAATCAAGCTTTTTATTTCTGAGGCAGAGGAGATGACGGTGACAACATGAACAACTATGGTTCACCCTTGAATAATGCTGAGGTTAACCCACAGAGTTGAAAATTCGTGTATAACTTTTGACTCCCCCAAAACTTAACTACCTTTCCCCCCTGTACTTGGGTGATTGGTTCCAAGACTCCCTGCAGATACCAAAATGCAGATGCTGAAGTTCCTTATATAAAATGGTATAGAACAATGCATACACTCAGCCCTCCAGACCCGTGAATCCCCAACTGCAGATCAAAATCCTGGTTTTGATCTGCACTTAGTTGAATCCGCAAATGTGAACCCTGGGATATAGAGGGCTGACTATATGTTTATTGAACAAAATCAGCGTGTAAGTGGACCCACACAGCTCGAACCCATGTTGCACCAAGGGCCAACTCTGCTATCCTTAACATTTCTGTAGTGCTTACTGTATGTCAGGCATGGTTCTGAGAGCCTTACAAATGGTAACTCATTCAAGCCTCACAACAACCCAATGAGATTTTTGCAGATAAAGAAACTCAATCACAGAGAGGTTAGTGACTTACCAAGGTCACCTGGTTAGTAGGTGATACAAGTTACTCTGGGCCATTCTAGAGAAAGTGTCAGAATTTCTTTGCTCTTGCAAAGATATTTCTCTTTTACGTTCAGTTTTTTTTCCCTGGAAACTACTTTCCTCCAGCCTCTCCATGGAAGCTGTTTAGAATTGAAAATAGTGTTAAACGGATATTGTTTTTCTTTTCATAACATTCACAGTTTATTCCTTTGTTCCGTTTAGTATCTGCATAAGCTTTTCAAGAGAGACCATCATAAGGGGCAGTGCTACCATGAAAAACAGATTAGCCTTTATGCTGAATATGATCGACCAAACTTACTTCCATTTCTCCGAGATAGTACCCACTGCCCACTTGAAAAGGTAAGTCACAGCCCCCCTCACTCACACACTTCAGCAAGAGAAGTTGTCATTGTGGGTAAGATCTTGGTTTTTCCAGTTTCTGCTCGCCCATCCCTCTTAGGGGAAGACTGTTGCTGTAGGTTTTGCTGGGACATTCTGATGAGAAGTGGAGGTCCTGTTGGATTAGATTTTGGTTAGGAGCTCAAGTATTTCTATACCAGGTTTAATTGAAATAAAGGTTTTTAATCCAGGGTCTAGGATTCAGTCAAATAGCAGAAACTGTCAGGGGTCTGAGTCACTTTACCAGCTTTGGCACAGGACCTCAGAGTCAGCCTGTTGGGGAGACAAGGACTGGTAGACCCTGGAGCCTGTCTGCTTTAAATACTTACCTCATGTGTTTCTGTATTTCTCTCTCATGCTGCATTTTATTTCTCTAGCATACTACACCCATCATAATTATAATAAATATATGTACTAGCATCTCTTTCCTACTGTCTTGTAAACTCTTCAAGGACAAGGAGTTTCTCTCATTTTGGTGAACCCAGCAACGAGCACACATTGGACACTTAATGTTTGTTGCATCATGAGTGAGTGCATAAATGACTAAATTAATACGCATAAGGTTCTAGTTAGGGTGAATACAAACTAACAAATTTTATGTACCTGCAGTTTCAAAATACACTGTAATACTCCCTGTGAAGGTACAGAAACTAAGCAATCTAAGGCCATCAGTATTGTTTCCCAAGATTTTTGATAACATCTGGAATGCTATCTAACATCTACAAGTGTCTTACTAAATTTAGACAGCCATATAACAAATACTTTTCAACACAACAAAAAAGCATTTGACCCATAAGAAATACATAGTAAGAAGTTGATTGATAATATGCACCTTACGTGCACTCACTACCTAGTTGCTCCTTCAGCCTATGATGGTTAATTTTTTTTATTTATTTATTTAAAATTTTACTTACTTAGTTTTAGAGAGAGGGAAAGGGAGAGAGAAAGGGAGAGAAACATCAATGTGTGGTTGACTCTTGTGCGCCTCTTACTGGGGACCTGGTCCACAACCCAGGCATTTGTCCTGACTGGGAATCGATCCAGTGACCCTCTGGTTGACAGGCCAGCACTTATTCCACTGAGCCACACCAACCAGGGCATCGATTAATTTTAAATGTGTTGGATTTACTGTGAACTGTGAATGTCAGCTCAGTGGATTTTCAAAGTCTAGTTAATGAAAAAAATACCTTGCCTGCGTATTACCTTAATTTATGAAAAAAAAGTTGAACATTTTATATTTGGGCCCTAAGACATTTTCTCAAGAATACATTTAGAAATATATCATTTTACTCTAAAAATAAAAGCAAATGTTCCCCTTTTTTTCTAACTATGGAACCTATAATCTAGAAAAAGAATGAGAATCTTACTTTTTACACAGTGCCTTTTCATTTGTATCTCATTTTTGAGAAAACATTGTTTCCAGGAAGACATCGCTGTCTCTGGTTGAAGGACTCCTTCTCATTCACTGAACATAGGAGCAGAGGTGCCACCCAAATTCCAGTATGTTGCTACTCACACACGTTCAACCCATTTAGTTTACATTTTTTCAGTCTAGTAGTGTTCAACAGAAAGTTCACTGCTCCACCTAAAGGGGAGCATCAGAAAATTTGCAAACCTACAAAAGATACTTCTAACACATAGAATTCGCTTAGAGAATTGTGTAGACTTCATAGAATTTTTCTCTCATCCACTGAGAAGAAAAAATTGCGTGTAAAAGTTGACACAAGCATACTGAAACCAATTATGTTTTAAATAGTTTTTTTTTATTATTTCATGTTTTCCACTGAAAGAATTTTGAATAACATGGATTAGAGATGGTAATGGTAGAAAAAGGCATTATAAAATAACTAAGTCAACACATTTTTAGAACTCCTTAAATGGACTTTTATGTTACAGGTCATTTAGACTTCTTCATGAGAGATTATTTTTTCATCAGGCTCCATTGTGAGAAATTTGTATATATGCATAAAACATGTCACTATTTTTGCTCAGGTACCCAAAGCCATCTTAAAGGAGATATTCTTGACTATTAACTCATGAGGGAACTCATTCCTTTTGCCCTAGAAGTAAGAACTCTGTATATATTTACTCACCTTAGAAACTGATTCCTTTTATGTTTACTTGTAACATGAAAAATCTACCAATTCATAAAAAGCAAAATGGGTTTTCCCCCAGTAAATGTCTCCGAAGCCAGCTAAGAGTGAAGTGTGAAGGTCATGGAGTTCATGCTTGCCTGTTTTGTCTACAGACAGACTCCAAAAATCTGGTCTTTTTTTCTGGATATAAAGTTAAGAACTTAAAAATTTTTATGCCTCTCCCACCCCAGAAGTCTCTACTTCCATAATATTTTATAGATTATTTAGTCTCACGGATGCTTAGGTGGTATTTTGATTTTAGTTTTTATTTAAAATGAGAGGTGTTTAAGGTTTCAAGGCGTTATTCAGAGCATGTTCACCTACTGGTGTTCATAATTCACTTCTGGCAGAATAGCAGCTCTGTCCTCATTTCTGGTGGTTCTTTCTGCTGGGATTGGGAGATTGCTGTCAGGAGAAGTCGGTTGAAATTTTCAAGGATCAAAGTCAGAGTTACTTTGAATTGATTGAAATCTCACAATCAATAGTATTTGACCAAAAACTTTTTAGAGTCCATGCCATGATATCAAAAGCCCTTTAGGGTTATCAAAGACCAGAGTTCAGGATTTAAAATCACCAGAACTCTTAAATTCCAAAATTAATCATAAACTTCTATGAAATTGTTCAGTCTAAAGGAGATACAGAGGTAGTAGGGATACAGGGGTGTCCAACCTTTTGGTGTCTCTGGGCCACACTGGAAGAAGAATAGATATCTTGGGCCACACATTAACTACATTGCGGCATGTAATCACAAAAAAAAAAAAACCCTCATGATATTTTAAATAAACTTGCGATTTTGTGTTGGGGCCCATTCATAGCCATCCCAGGTCCCAGGCGGGCCGCAGGTTGGACACCCCCGATTCTACAGCAATTTAAAAAGACAATAAAATTGTTTGTATTATATTGTGCTTTATAATATGTGCTGTGCTTTCATGTACCTTATTTTTTATTCAGTGTAGGTAGGTGGATAAACTCATTTTGTACATGACAAGCTGAGTCTTCAAGGCTTGAAAGAAACACTCTAAAGGCTAGAGCTAATAAGTCAAAGAACCAAGCCTTGGAACCTGGATGTCTTAACTTCAGGTCCCATATTCTGTCCACTATGGTGAGGAATTATTTTTCTGGTTTAAAAAGTTAATTAAAATAGTAACAAAAACAATACTAAAGATACTTTTTAGTATTGCAAGAATTATGAAAGATGCAATTTTTTTTTTTAGGGAAAGGGAAATTTTATTGAGGCCCCAGGATCAAAGGGATTAAGCAGAAGTGTAGGCCAGAGAAGGTGATGGAGTTTCCTTATTTAACCTTCTTGGGGCGCAGGTTGTTGGCGTGGCCACACTTCTTGTGGCAGTTGACGGCACGGTGGTGCAGGTGGACATAACACATGCGGCAGATCATCTTGTCACAGTTGTACTTCTGGGCGAGCTGGCGGAGGGAGGGCTCAATGAGGCCACCACACAGGCGAAAACACCAAGCACAGGGTGGACTCTTTCTGAATGTTGTAGTCCGAGAGAGTGCGGCCATCCTCCAGCTGTTTGCCTGCAAAAATCCATCACAGCCGGTCAGGTGGGATGCCCTCCTTGTCTTGGATTTTAGCTTTGACATTCTCAGTGGTGTCACTGGGCTCAGCTCAAGGGTGATGGTCTTGCCAGTCAGGGTCTTTCACAAAGATCCGCATCTCTGTGTCTGCTGGGGAGGCCTCACGGACACCACAACCAACGCACTCCACCGCCTCATTTGAAAGATACAAATTTTTAAGCTGTCAAACTGTCCTTTCTTCTATAATTTCCAGATTCGGAAATCAGGCATTAGTTTTCATTTGCAAATCTGATTTGCTTATGCACAGAATAGTTAAAAGCAGAGTATCTGCTTAATAGCTTTAGCAAATTTATATCTGAATGTATGATCTCTCTTATCTAATGGTATTAAAAGGGTGGCAGTATTTATGAATTTGGAGATATAAAGCTGGGAAATGTAAAGTTTGTAGATTTTCATTAAATAAATTTAAAGACAAAGTTAGATAAAAGATGACAGGCTCAAGGCTAGGCAGAAGTAATTATTTAATTTATGGTTGATCAGGTTCCTGTTAGTTACCCCCAAACTTCTATATTCCTTACCATTATACTAAATAAGAAAAATAAAACTAAAATATTACTGTTGCATTAATTTTTTACTCAATTTCTGTCATTATTCTTTTCACCTTTATTTTTAGTACTATTCTCTTTTAACCTGTGTGTCCTGTTAGCTTTGAAAATCTTTGTTTCCCTACTCTTTCCTCTAGAGGGAGCACTATGGCCCAGGAACATTCAAGAATCTAAAATACGGAAGCATGCTTTTATGCTTCACTTGTGTCAATAATAGAAAAAAATCTTTGTATCAGAAATATTTTTTACACTTCACTTAAAACTCCTAGAGAGTATTCTAGAAGTTCTTTCTCATATATTACAAAGGATAATTTAAGATACTGTTAGGAACCAATTGTAAAACATTTAAAAATCTGTGGAATTCAAACTTCAGAGACTCTTTGAGCTTGATGTTACACATCTGCTTGCGTTCCAGACCATTCCTAACTTCTGACTTGCATTTAGATATTTTTGTACATAGCCACGTGTAGCAAGTGGCTGCTGTCTTGGATGGCTCAGGAGAGCCTCCAGACTGCAAATTCTTCGTGGTTTGAGACAAGCATGTTCGCAAGCATTTACATTTGCTCAAGAAATGGGGGCGTGGTTCTGTTGGAAATTTCTGCTGGGACTTTTAAATAGCAGTATATTTCCAAGTACATAATTGATTTATAGATACCTCTCAGTAATAACATACTTGAAGCAGCATATTCATCTTTAATCACATTGTCTTGCACTAAACATTGTACCTATCCAATTGTGTTATCATTATCTGTTTATCTGTGAATGACAGTCCCACTAAACTATCAACTGTCAATCAGCTAGCACAAATCTAAGCACTCAGTTGGTTTCTCAATAATTTTTTGTTGAAATAGTCCCAGGTCCTCCAACTTCAGGTTTTTTGCTTTTTCCCTTTCTATTTAAACTTCTCACATGTGTATCCCTGAAGCTTCTCTACTGTCATCCCGTAAGAGTTAAGAGTTGGTAAGGGCATGATGGTGTAGAGAGAAATAAACCATCTTTTTAATTAAAATGAATGAGAATTTTTCTAAGTGATAGTTAGGATTGGATTCAGCTATGGATGATAAAAATCTCAAAATGATAGTGGCTTAAACAGAGTAGCAATGTTCTCTGTCACATGGGTGTCCTGGTGGAGTGTCCCTGCTGGTGGTAGGATGCCACCAGGTCTGAGGCCCAGTTCCTTTTCTCTTGTTCCCTGACCTTGTATGACCCTGACCTCATGATGTGAGATAGCAGCATCCATGTTTCCAGGATCAGATTGGATGAAAGGACTAAAAATAAAAAAAGCAAAGGGTTCACTCCTGCTGCTTCCTGAAGAACATTTCCAGAAGCTTCCATGTTTCTGTTTCATCTCTGGGGGACATTAGTCACAGAGGTTTCACCTACCATGTGGAGGCTTAAAGATTTTTTTTTTTTTAATTCTGGGCAGGTTCACACACACCTGACTAATTTTTGTGTACTTTAAAATGTCATTGCCATGCCAAAGTAAGGTGTTACTTTTTTCCTTTTTCATGTTTTATTTGGGTTTTACCCCCCACATTGATCTCTATGATTAGCGGTCCTTCCTCCCTTTTAGCTGTTAATTTCCAACAAAAGACATAGATTTAAATATATATTTTACACAACATTTTAAGTAAAAATCAGAATGTCAAAACTAGCTCCTGCTTGTCATTTCCCAAGGTAGATTATTGAGCCGAAAGAGCTAATTAACTTGAGCTGTTCTGTCTCCTTGGTTCTTGTTTTTAACACAAACTTAGCTGTTTTTAAATGACTACTATAACTATGCAACCCAGTAATCTTCCTTCTCAAACCTTTTTTGCCTGCTCATTTATTGAAAAACAAAAAATTTATTGCATGCCTATGAGCCAGTCACTGCAAAAGCACAGGGCTTGAGGTACTCATGGTCCCAGCTGACAGAAATCAGACAAATGGGAGTTTGTGACGATGGGTGTGGGTGCAAGCAGAGTTAAGTGCCTGGAATCTGACCTAGTGTGGGTCCAATGAGGATTTGCGTGAAGGACTTCCCAGGGGTGGAGAGTGGCGAGGGAGGGCAGCATTCCAGGCCTAGGGGCCAACGGCGTAGAGGCGAAGAGGGTGTGAGGTGTTGCCGCACAGAGTGGCAGGGCTTCTGAAGCCACATTAAAGATTCCCCACTTTAAGTTGGAGCAGAGTAACACAGTTGGAGGGTCTCATATAGGCATGTGGAAGGTCCCTGGTGAGCTCTTACGCGTCATACTGCACCCCATTCAGATGCCGCCTCCTCTGGGAAGCTGATGTCCTGTACCTCTGCACATAGCCCTCTAGTCATGCTTCCTCTGGCCATGGGATTCTGTGCTGTCGTCTCCCTGCCACCCTCTGGGCCCTGCACTCCCTGGAGGGTGCGGGCTGCCTCCCCTTCCTCCTCACTGCCCTCTGACATGTCACCATCGTCAGCATTTGTGTTTCTGTCGTCTCTGAACCTCCGTCCAGCCGACTCTCTAGTTCCCAGCAGAGTGTAAATGTGTGCCAGTTCACTTACATTATTGAATTTTTTATGATTACCTATTGTTTTATTTTTACTCAAGGAAATGCTGTCATTTGTGTATTTCCTCATTTCTGCACTTGATCTCCTTGAAACTTCTAGATTGTTAGATGTTTTTTTTTTCTCTCTCTCACTTTTGACAGATCTTTGAACACAGTTATTTAAAACCCTGTAAGCTGGCAGTAGAAATATTCCCAGTATTTATTTATGTAACGAATGCTTACTGAGCTGTGGTACACTCCCTACTGGGAACATGCACAGTGGACAGACAGCAGTCCTTCCCTACAGCTGCATCCCGGTGGAGGGAAACAGAGTTTAAACCAGGGATTCTGGGTCGGTTGAGGGACAGCAGAGCTGTGAAGCAACCCAAAGCAGCATAAAGAGAGCAAGCTCAGTGGGAAAGGGCCTTTCAGCGTCTTGCTTTCTGTCTTTACTCATGGAATGTTCGGAGCTGTATGTTATCAATTAAATTGCGTAGGGACCAGCACCTCTGTGAGAGATGAATGGGCACAGTCACCAGTAAAACCTAAGGAGATCTGTGTTTTTGTATGTTTGCTTTTTTTTTAAGTGAGGCAATGGAAAAATTCTTTCAAACTTGTGTGTGTTCAGTGACTCTATTAACATTTGTTCTTTCTGGTAACCCATAGTAATATTTTCCCCTGCTTTATTTGAAGGCTCTTGAGATATGCCAACAGAGAAACTTTGTGGAAGAGACAGTTTATCTTCTGAGTAAGTAGTTTTCACTCATTTTGGGCCCCATAGACTAAGAAATGAGATGACAATGTGATTTAAATTGTCTAGGAATTGACACAGGTTTTAAACGAAAGTAATTCAGAGGTTAAAACCAATTTTATATAAGAATTTAATACATGGAAAAGGAGTGAGTTTTCACCGCTCAATAGAGAAGGAAGAGTTATTTAATAAATGCTGATGAGGTAACATATTTGTATTGTGTAATAAACAAATATATTGGCTTATATTACCACCATCTTGATAGAAATTAAATAATGTTCACTTTCAAAAATCATACCCTAAATAATGGAGGGAGTGCAATTGAATATCAGTGTTTTCAAAAGAGAAAAGTTTTTAATATGATATAGCTGTCAGTTGTCCCTGGTCCTCTGGTTGCTACTTCTACATGTATCGTAGTCTTGGTACCATGTATACCAAGAAAGAGAACTTAGTATCTTTTAACATTCCTCCCAAATGAACCACTTGCATAAAAGCAATGTAGATTCTTGAAGATTTCTTAAGGAAGCTCTATGCAGATATTTGTAGCTAAAACAGAGTTCATATTAGGTGTTCCTCCAGTACCACTTCTCTTGCCTACAACAGCAGGGTTTTTCCACTTCACGTCTTCCCCTCCTGCAGCATTCGGCTTCACTGGCTTCTTTGGCCTATCCGTAGTGAAAAATAATTCAAATCTTCTCTTCTGATTAATGGGTATGCAGATTTATGGGTGCTCAACAGCAAACCTAAAACTGTTCGTCAGTTCTAGGGCCTTCCTTAGGAAAAGTGTTTTGGGACAGTGTTTTTACTACTTATGTTATTGGGGTTCTAATCACAATCTCAAGTAGCTCATCAATTTACCTCTTCCAAACAGAGTGCCTTCCAAGAAATACTCTAGTAAATGTTTGCCATAATGTCGTATTGTCTTAGAAGCAGAAGAGAACTTATAAGGAAAACGTAGTATCCTTCCTAAGTTATAAAATCTTAAAAATCATACACACATTTTTAAAAAATGAAAGATTTTGTAAAGACAAACTCTGGGAATAATATTTATAGGAAAAGCAAAATTCTATAGAAGATACGACAAATGGGATATAATTTTATTCACAAGCCAGCGATTATCATTTGATAATGGCTGCCTAGAGCGAGGAGGACTCAAGATCATTACTAGTTCCTGCTAGGGGCTAGGGGCCAAGGCCAAGGGTGATAGCCCACAGCCAGGCAGTTGCTGTCCTCGCTCTGAGTAAAGCGTTCTACATGTACTGTATTAAAAACTCATGGAGCCCTGGCTGCTGTAGCTCAGTGGATTGAGCGTGGGCTGGGAACCAAAGGGTCCCGGTTCGATTCCCAGTCGGGGCACATGCCTGGGTTGTGGACCAGGTCCCCAGTGAGGGCCACGTGAGAGGCAACCATACATTGCTGTTTCTCTTCCTCTCTTTCTCCCTCCCTTCCCCTCTCTCTAAAAATAAATAAATAAAATCTTTAAAAAAAAAACAACTCATGGAAATTGTTATCAAAAACATTAAAATGCCAATAAATCAATGAGCAGAATGTATGAAGATAATTAATCAAATAGAAGCATGGTTGGTAACTTCTTTTATTTCATGAGGGTTATTGAAAGGCTTTCCCATGAACGTGGAAGAAGGAAAATGAGGTGGCCCTCTGATCGTTGAGTTTGCAGTTGGCATACACTGTATCAGAAGAGCAATATACAAAGTTACCTAAAGAGGCAGAAGGACTCTAAGGCCTTTATTTATAATAATTTTTAATGTATTTAATTTTTAAATTTTTAATTGTTTATTGGGGTGACATTGGTTAATAAAATTATATAGGTTTCAGGTGTACAATTCTATAATACATCATCTGTATATTGTATTGTGTGTTCACCACCCCAGATCAAGTCTCTGTCCATCACCATTTATTCCCGCTTTACCTTCTCCTTCCTCCCTCAATCCCCTTTTCCATCCCTTCACCTTTTTTTCACCCAGCCTTTTAACTGTATCTGGGTATGAAGTCCTTCAAAAGAAATACAGGCCTGTGAGAAGGAAGTCAGCATCTGACACACCTGGGTTCAGATTCCAGCTCTGCCATTGACTAGCAAGTTACTAACATTTTTGTGTCTTCTTCTATAAAATAGAAATAATTAGTATAACGTACTTCATAGGATTTTAATCATGATGAAACTTAAATGAGTACTCAGCACACAGAACACACCCAATAAATAGCAGACATTTATTTTACCATGTTATGCTAATGTCACATAAGAAAATACGCTTTTGTCTTAGCTTTCAAACTATGTAAAAAATTATGAGGTATGCTGTTTCTTTAACAATAGTAAAATATTGTTAAATATTAATATTAAATATTAATGTTAAGTATTAATATTAAAATGTCCTAAATGAAGTATTTCCCACATCTTTGCTAGGCCGAATGGGTAATAGCCGAAGCGCCCTGCAGATGATTATGGAGGAATTACGTGATGTTGACAAAGCAATTGAATTTGCCAAGGAGCAGGACGATGCAGAGCTCTGGGAAGACCTGATTTTATACTCTATCGACAAACCACGTAAGCAGAAGAGCCATCTGCTGTCATAACTTTTTCTCTCAATGTAGCCAGTTATGTCTACAGTGAGAATTATCTCAAGACACACTGAGTTAGAAGTGTGGTCAAGCATCTGTGATAAAAGCAGGCCAAGCACAGTGGAGAACTGCAGTGCCGCTCCCGTGCAGCGGCCTGGAGCCCCATCACGTTGTGTTACCCAAAAGTGGTAAAGAACGAGTGCTTAGCTTGATGGTAGTAATTGTGTTCCTATGAAGAATATTTTTACCTACTGCACCAGGAATATATGTGTTGGCCCTCTGCTTGACCATTTGCTGTGGGTCCCCCGTTTTGGAAAGAAACAAAAGTAGTCTCCTAACAGTAACCCAGGTTCTCTTTTGAAGAAAAAAGAAATGATTCGAAATCTAGCAGTAGTGGTGTAAATCTCCCTGCTTCTCTTTTTTATGTTTCGGTTAGAAGGCTTGTCTGTTTCAAAATTTTCAGATTCTAGAAATTACTGTTATAATTGTCTTTTTTAATAAAGAGGTGTAAGAAGATAATGTTAGTGTGACAGAATACTAATTTAAGGATCTTAAAGGAAGCAAAGCGAGTGTAATGTAACACAGTGAACTGTCTGGCCTGGGTTTGAATTTGGGCTTGTAACTCGCGAACAGTATGGGTGGATTGGTTAACCACCCCATGTCCAGGTTCTGTAAAATGGGGACAAATAACATTCCCACCTCGCAGATCACTGAACTATAGCAGTTGCACACCCTTTAACATCACAAACAGTATTCTGAAGTAATCATTTATGTGCTTTGTTTTAAATTCTTGAAATGTAGTTTCTCCTTTGTGTCATGAGGAAAGTAATGGAAGATTAGTTCTTGAGAGTTAGAAATTCAAATTTATTATCCTGCTGAAAATCTTGTGTTGATCATTTTTGATTTTGCCTTCATGAGGGTAACGTCATGACGGACTGACATGGACAATTCAAAAAAAGAAAAGAAAAGAGATTCAAATTTGAAGGAAATAGTTTTATCTTTGAGTTACTTTTGGCTTAAAGTTGCATTATGTACATTGCTTATCCGTTGTTTTCTGTGGTATTTTGTAGCATTCATTACTGGCTTGTTAAACAACATCGGCACACATGTTGACCCAATTCTACTGATTCACCGTATCAAGGAAGGAATGGAGATTCCTAATTTGAGAGATTCCTTGGTTAAAATTCTGCAAGATTACAATTTGCAAGTAAGTATCCTTTCTTGGAGAAATAAACATGCTGAGTGAGTTGACTGACTGTGGATAAACATTTCTAGGTTTATTTTAGGTATCAGTCAAATCATTCAATTTGATACTTAAATTTTATTTAGGTCCAGATATTTGGAAAACTGTTCAAATAGAGAAACTAAGAAACATCACCCTTTAAGGAAGCCATCTGATTTTTAACTATCCCCAAATTTTCTCTTATTGATGAGCAGGCATCCTCATATTTGTGTGGTAGATCTAGCATGGCACCGTGGTAGCTATAGTGCGGCACTGGTAGCTATAGCATGGCACTGGTAGCTTTAGCACGGCACTGGTAGCTATAGCATGGCACTGTAGTAGATCTAGTATGGCACTGGGGAGGGAGTAGTTACCATGGCCGTTAGATCAAACCACTCAAACCATTTTGAGTAGAATGAGTATTATGTCCATTTGAGAGAAGAAAAAAATTTTTCGAATAGTTTGATAATTCCCTTGAAGCCACTCAGTAACCTATTGCCCCAAATATGTTAAAATCCTCTATTTTATTTAACCTTTTGATAGTTTTCTAATGACTACCATTTTTTTTATCTGTAATAATTTAGAATGTGTGATAAGAGCATTGGAACACTGTTTTCATATAAGTTAATATGCTAATTACATAGTATCCTAATCTCTTCTTTAAAAGGACTGTTACAATTTTTATTTTTTAGGATACTGGTAGCTTCCATAGAACTATTTCAAACATATTTCTTTAACAGTTCAGACTAATCTTTTTCTAATGTATTTGAAAATCAGTTTTTTGCTATTATGTGGATGAAATTGCTTTCCTGGAAACATGAAGATTTTTTCAGGTAGAGCTGAAAGATAGGGTTTAGGGAAGAGAAGTGGTTCCTGGGCTAAGTCAGGAGAAGGGAGGGTGGTCATGAGGATTTGTGGGGCCTGCAATCACTATAAAGGGTGCGAGTGCGGCTGCCTGCTGAACTTGGGTGGTGGCCTCAGTTAAGAGGCAGGGTGAGAAGGAGGAGAAATTGAGGAAGATAGCTGGCACAAGAAGAGATGTGAGAGATATAAAGGAGTGACAGAGCTGGAGGGACAAGAGCTTGTGGCTAGAGAGTGGGGTATTGTCACATTAAAGTTTCTGGAGTCATTGTGAACATGTTCAAAGAGTGGGATGAAGGTAAAGATCTTTGGAGGAATTGTGGAGAAGCTGTGAGGGCACCATGAGTCATCCAAATGGGTACTGAGGAAGGAGGAGCGGAGGAGCTGTAAGCCAGGCTCCAGCATTCTCAGTGAACTGGGAGCTTAGACGTGCAGCCCACAGGTGACTGTGGTGTTACTGGGTAACAAAACTTTAAAGGAGAAGAGGTTTCCCAAAGGCAGGATGTGAGAGAACAAGAAGCCTTCACTCAGGAGGGCTTATGGGAAGTCAGGGTCCTGGGAGATAAATGGCTTAAGGTGAAGAGATAGAGAGGCCAATTCTGCAAAATGCTCCAAAATATACAGCTATTTATTTACAGTGGAATTTGGAGGTTTGTAGATGACCCAGGGAATGGAGGTCAGAAGGGTTAATGATTTTCAGTGATGTGAACATCGAGGAAGGAAGGAACACAGGAGTGGGTCGGTAGGTGAGGAGAGGTGGTGACAAGCGAGAGGACCTTGCACTGTGTGGTGCCCAATGGATGCAGAAGAGCAGTCCGGGCGGGAAGTAAGTCACTAATTCTGAGTCTTGGAATTGGACTTTGGGTGAAGTGGTTCACAGTCCGACCTTTTAAAGCTCAGGGTATGAGTGAGCTTGATAATGGTCGGATATGCTCAGTTTCCAATCCAAATTTGTGAAGAAGCCATTTAAGTGTCTCTGAACAGCTCTACCCTGAGGAAGATGATGAAATAATTACCCCTTCTATCCTCCAGCTGTAGTACGTGAAGCCTAGCCTGTGGGTTGAAAAATGTGCTGCTTTTTCCCCAGCCTCTACAATGCCTGTAGAAATGCCTAGTAAATCCCTCTTATTAGGCTCTTAACCTAGAGAACCAAGGTAATGGACACCACTGGGTCTCACTGCTCGTTCATTTCTTCATGAGTACATTTGCATAGTTCTGAGTCAGCTGGAGTAAAAATAAAATTATTAAATGCAAAATGAATTCCATATAAAAGGTTATCCACTAAAGCAGCTGTTAACTCAACATTTTATCCTCTTAATTATATTTTAAAATGTTCTGAGAACTTTTTCTTAGGATTCTCTGGAACAAAGGGGAAGGGACCCTTTGCGTCAGAGCCTGTGGGAATCCTCTGGAGCTCCGATGTCCTACTGGAAGATGCAGAGAAAAAATGCTCTACTCTGGCAGATTCAAAGAATTCTAGGGGGTACTTCCTACTTAGATATGAAGAATGAGTTTAGATTTTTTTCCTATGGAAAAGGCTACTGTTTTTATATTAATAACTCGTTCTTTCTCTAGGCAGCCTAGTTAGGGATCACCATAAAAATAACAAATCTATTTATAGAACATTTTGAAGTTTCCATAAAGATTTCATATACATGTTTTAATTTAATTCTGTCTAGTCCTTTGTTTCATAAAACTGTAGTTTGATTTCCACATGTTTTGACAGGACAGAAAATTGCCAACCTGTTAATTTCCCAAAAATTGGGGGAAAATTTTGTAGCTCCTTGAATTTGCAAGAATTTGGAACATACTTCATATGGGAAGGGGCAACGAGGTCGGAAGGGGTAACAACCCTGGGGGATAGTAAGACCCAGTCAGTAAACGTAAGGACCTATGGTCACATGTAAGAGAAAGGCTCTCACAGGGCTTCTCAGAACTTTTTTTATCTAATATGCCTGGGAATCTCAAAGGGGTGGATTTACAATAGAATATGCAGCATTTTAAACTTATTTGGCTGCTGAAAATGCTTTGAGAGATCATTAATTAGCAAATCGCTAATTGTAAAGAAAGAAGGTAGAGAAAGTTCTGGGAAAATTTTTTAAATGAACATCTCTCTTCTGGTTTTAAAATCTTACGTTTTCTAAAATTAAATAGCTTCAATGGAAGTCTAGTATAAGGCATGTTAGATGTCGACATCCTTAAAGTTAAGGAAATAATATAATCAACCACATTATTAATGTTTATGTTTTTAAAATGTATTTAACTTATTATGGTTTTATACCTTCTTACACTGTTAGTATAATTATTCAACAAATTTTAAAAGCTTCATGAAGCCAGTATGATAAAAGTAGCCCCTATCTTACTTCAAAAACTTAAAATGGATCTAGGTCTGATTTCAAGGACAAATAGCATTTATTTTGATATAAATTATTTATAAAACAGTATGGTATAAATGATACTTCCAACCTATGGCCACAATTTCCAAATTACTTTTATGGTATAAATTTTTATATTTTAAAAACATTTTTATTTTATTTATTTAGCATTTATACCCATTTCTATTTTTTCCCGTTAAGCATCTTTATTCTGAAATACTTCTCTTTTGATAGACTTCTAGCCAGTCATTTCATCCTCACAGTGGTCCTTGAGGACCTGGCACCTCCATTTTATAGACAAGAAGACTGAGTTTACCAAGGTTAAATGTCTCGCCAGTCTGGGAAACTGATGAACTACGTTTGAACCAAGATTCTCTAACTCTTGTGTATTGCTCACTGGTTGTTGCGTTGGTCTCTGGAAAGGCACTTATTGTCCTGGCCAGTTACAACAGAGGAATATCCAGAAGCAACCTGGAAAATGAACAGGCAGGTGTTATCTTTAAAAAGCAGTGGACAGGATGTTTGCAGACCTGAGCTCTAGTCCTCGCTTTGCCACTAACAAGACTGTTGACCTTGGGGAGGGTACATAAACTTTATGGATCTCAGTTTCCTATTAGATTATATCAACATTTATCAAGCCTGGCTACATACCAGAATTATCTGAATTCTTTTTAAAATTACCTAGATTCAGGTACCAGCCCAGATCTGCTGGGTTAGAATTTCTTGGGGACAGTTAGGGACTATGTCCTTAAATTACCTTGGTGAAGTACATACTTGGCCTGTCCCTGAGATACTGTGCATTGACATTTAGGGACCTCAAAACTAGGCGATCTAATACCTTCTGTCTCTCAAGTTCTTAACAGAGTATTTTCATCAACCCACCTTTATAGAGTGAATGTTAACTTAATATCTCAGTATAAATCATTCATAGTACTTTTTTAAAAATCTGTAACAAAGTAGCTTAGATTTTTACGTGTAATTTTGTTTTTCTCATTAAAATCTAGGCCCTTAAGCTTTATTTTTCATGTACAAGTCTGTGTATAAGTTGTATACAAATGTGTGCATAGCTCCGTTGCTGTAGTTAGTTCCCTTTAAGCGTTGACTGTACACAGTGATGATGAAAAGTGAACACCCACTGGGGCAGCCTGTCAGAAGCAACGCTGGGCCCCCACCACCGCTGATGCCGAGTAAGTGCGCACAGTCCACTGCTGTGTCTCACGACCCCCGTGAGTCATGGGTCCTGGAGACAGAATACAGGTGTCTCAGGAGTACTCAGTGATCTGGACACAGTGAAGGTGTTATTTTTTTTAAATGACATACACTTGTTTATAAATACTTTTATTTAAATATTTGAGTGTCTGCTGTATCGAATATGGTGCTAAATACTAGCAGGGCTTCCATGTAATGTCTCATAGACCTGGAGATGAGTAGGATACAGCCCTTGCTCAAGTGGCTCATGATTTAAATTACTATTTCTGTGTGAAGTACAAAGGTTTAACACTTGCATTTTATTAAACTTCACACACACATACAGAGAGGTAGACTGACTCCAGATGTTTCCATGCCTATCAAAGTTATTTTCACTTATTTACATTTGTTATGACCCCCACATTTCTTTATCATTTCTCAAATTCTTTATCATTTCTCAAATTCTCTACTCTGAAAACAGAGACAAATAAATTAAGAAGAAATAGTGACTTCTTTCTTACCCGTACTTTTGGGGAGACACATTGGTTTCTTTTGACTCGTAGTTTTTAAATTTATAAACCCTGAAATAAACTTTTAAAATAACATGGATATTTTTCCCTTTCAAATTATTTCAGGTTGGCTTCATCCCAGCTTTTATGTGACATAAGTAGCCTGTGGCAACCAACTATAAGGTTCTTTAATAAATTTGGTACATGCACACTTTGTGCTATTATAAATTGTAGTATGATTGTTTTTATAATATTGTTCTCTCTCTGTAATATGAGGCTTTAGAGTCTTTCTAGCTCTTTCTTCTTGTTTCTCTCCACTTCCTCATCTTTGATAATAATCCCAACAAAAAAGCAAAGCTTTTTCAAGTAGAATTCGAATCCCATAGCACTGTTGCCTAAATAATGGACTAGAAATTAAGTGAAATGATTTCTCAGTCTAGCTCTGGTATAAAATTAGATGCTTGTAAAACCAGGTAACTATCTGACATTTGCAGTTCAGTGATAAGCACTGTAGTATGAGTAAGTCAATGTCAGCAAAAAGATCAACATTCAAAGAATCTTTTAAAATAAAAATTTCAGAAACTCAGCAATTTTATGGCATTTTTTCCCATGGGAGCTGTTTCTAATGAACCACAATAACTTCACTGATGTTCAGTTCTTTTATTGCTTTATTAAATATCCATGAGTTTGCTACTTTGCTTTTGGTTGGGATTATTATCAATGATGAACTACAGAGAAATAAGTAAAATAGAATCTAGAGTTTCATGTTTGTTTTCAGTAGCTATCTTATAAATACACTGTTATTTAAATTTACAGTAGCAAAAAGTATGCTTGTAACAAATTGTAGAAGCTACAACTGGTTGTCTTGAAAATGATGAAAACAAAGGATAATGGTAATGTTAATAAAATATAGAATTTAGAAAAACTTGGAATTATAGGGGGGAACATTATTAGGGAAACAGAAGTGGTAGAGAAAGAGGTAGAAAGAAGTTGGCCCATCAAATTGAATAACCTTGAAAACATAAAGGGAAGCCCCGTAAGAAAATTGTGTGCAGGTAAGACAATATCGTACGTGGTAAGAAACACCTACCAGTGTGTTTTGAGATGGAAACTAATGCCATTATGAAGTCAAGGAAGGAAGAGATCAGACAGGGGCTTATTTACCTAGGTAAACTCTAATATCAGATAGAGATTACAAAGCGAAGTTTAACGATGGTGTTGTCTCATTTACCAGGTGGAGACATTTTATAGATGACACAATAAAGGAAATTGAAACTGATTTTAATTTCTGAAAGTAATATCAGAGGCTATCCCTACACAGAATAAAATAGGAAACAGAAAGATTTTGCTGAGCAGAAAATGACTTGATCTTTGAAAGGCAAAAGGCATCCTTTGGAGACAGAGAGTATATTTATGGGAGACAGGTCATAGATCCTTAAAACGTCTTCTAAGCTTAACTTTTGTAGCCTAAAATTTTCTGAAAACATCACAAAATGTATGCATTTGTAAATTCCATAAAGATTGAGAAAAACATATGGGGAAATCACCAGCATAACAATAAGTAAGGAAGTAAATAAATAAATAAATAAATAAATAAATAAATAAGGAATAACCCCTGAAGACTAGCTTGGTTATGCCTTATAACCAAGGACAGACTGAATAAACCACTTCACCACCACAAGACTGGTAAGGTACATGGAAGAGGCACAAGAGGACTGGCTGGGCTCCCATGGGAGGCAGCTAAAGTTCCAGAAGGACATTTCAGTGGCCGGGGGCGGTGCCCTGTGAGAAGTATGGGATCTAAACCCCAAACTGGGCTCCCTAGCCTAGAGCACCAGAGCCAGAAAGGAACCCAGATAACATCCAGCTGTGAAAAGCAGCAGAGTTTCTGTCTTCCAGGAAGAGACAATTAGAGACACAGAGAGCCTCTTAAAGGACCAATGCTCAAGATTTTGTTTGCAGCCACTTACCCTGAACTCCAGCAAAGGGAGGGCAGAGTGGACTAGAGATGCTTGAGGAAAGTCTAGGGTTGGTGGCTCTGGGGAGAGAACTAAAGGAACAGCCTCTAGGGGATCCCTGTGCTGAGTCATACTGCAATCGCCATCGTTCTCAGGTAGAGCACTCCTCTCCAAGTGGGGTCAGTTTGAGGGGAAGGAATAGCCTGCCAACAGGAATTACTCTGCCGCACCCTGATACCTAAGCCTGGTATACTGATTAGTTTAACAACTACAGCACAGCTCTGAGATTTCAGCTGACCCTTCCCAGGGCCCAGTGCTGACAAAAGCCAGCATTAGTGTGCAGCCTGTCAGCATACAAACAGGCCCAGCAGAGAGAGTAGCACTCTGTGAACCACTGATAGCTCCAAACAAGTTGATTGCAGCCAGTCACAGCAGTGTCTGACAAAGGCCTCCACCAGAGTTTTTGCAGGTCTACCTAATACATACAGATACAAATAAGCAGCCAAAATGGGAAGACAAAGAAACAGACCCCAAATGAAAGAACAAGAGAATTCTCCAGAAGAAGAATTAGTTGAAATGGAGGCACACAATTTAGCAGAGAATTTAGAGTAATAATAAAAAGGATATTCAACAATGTGGGGAGAAAAACATAGAAACCATTAAAAAGGACCAGTCAGAAATAAAGAATGCAATATCTGAAATAAATAATACACTGGAAACAATAAACAGTAAGTTAGATGAAGCAGAGGATTGAATTAGTGATTTGGAAGACAAGGTAGGAAAAAAACACCCAGGCAGAGCAGCAGAAAGAAAAATAAAATTTAAAAAATGAGAGCTTAAGAAATATTTTGGACAACATGAAGCATAATAACATGCTCATCATGGGAACACCAGAAGAAGAGAGTGAGCAATGGATCAAGAACTTACCTGAAGAAACAATGACTGAAAACTTCCCTAATCTGGTGAAGGAAAAGGACACATAAGTCCAAGAAGCTCAAAGAGTCCCCAACAAGTTGGACTCAGAGGCCTAAACTGAGACACATCATAATTAAAATGACAAGGCTTGAAAACAAGGAGTAATCCTAAAAGCCACAAGAGAAAAGCTGTTACATACAAGGGAGCACCAATTAGACTGTCATCTGATTTCTCAACAGGAACATTTCAGGCCAGAAGGGAGTAGTGTGAAATATTCAAGGTGATGAAAAGCAAGGACCTACAACCAAGGCTACTTTGCCCAGAAAGTCTATCATTTAAAATCAGGGGAGAAATAAAGTGCTTCCCTGACAAGAAAAAGTTAGAGTTTGTTAACACTAATGCAGTATTGCAACAAATGCTAAAGGGCTTGCTTTAAGAAGAAAAGAAGGAAAAAAAAGAGAAAACTAAAACAGAAGAAAATAGTCTAACAATACAATGGCACTAAATATGTATCAATAATCACCTTAAATGTAAATGGCTTAAATGCTCCAACCAAAGACATTGGGTAGCTGAATGAATAAGAAAACAAGATCCATATATATGCTGCCTCCAAGAGACCCATCTCAATTCGAAAGATACACACAGACTAAAATTAAAGGGTTGGGAAAAGATATTTCATGCAAATGGAATAGGGAAGAAAGCTGGGGTAGCAGTACTCATATCCAACAAAATAGACTTTAAAATCAAGGCTATATTATAGGAAGAGACAAAAAATGACGGTACATAATGGCAAAGGGAACAATCCAAAAACAGGATATAACCCTAGTAAACATTTATGCACCCGAGATAGGGGTACCTAAATATGTGAAGCAAATCTTAAAGGAAATAAAAGTAAATAATGATTGAAATATAATCATAGTCGGGCATTTTAACACCCCATTGACCTCAATGGTTAGATCTTCCAGACAGAAAGTCAATAAGGAGACAACAGCCTTAAACCACACACTAGGATCAGGGGTGTCCAATCTGCGGTCTGCAGGCTTCGTGCAGCCCAGGGTGGCTGTGAATGTGGCCCAAAACAAAATCATAAATTTACTTTAAACACTGAGATTTTTTTCTTCTGTGATTACATGTTACAATATATTTAATGTGTATGATGTGTGGCCCATTACAACTCTTCTTCCAGTGTGGCACAGAGATGCTGAAAGGTTGGACACCCCGGCTGAGACCAAATGGATTGAATCAATATCTTCAGAGCATTTCACTTCAAAGCGGCAGTATATACGTACTTTTCAAGTGCACGTGAAATGTATTCTAGGATGGACCACATGTTAGGATACAAAGCAAGTTTCAATAAATTTAAGATTGAAATCATATCAAGCATCTTCTCTGACCACAATGCTATGAATCTATAAATCAATCACAAGAACACTGATAATCACACAAAGACATGGAAGCTAAATAACATGATGCTAAACAATGAATGGGTTAAGAATGAGATCAAGCAAGCAATTAAAAGATGCCTTGAAACAAATGAAAATGAGGACACAACATTCTAAAATCTGGTACACTGGAAGAGCAATTCTAAGAGAGAAATTCATAGCATTACAGGCCTATCTCAAAAAACAAGAAAAAGCTCAAACAATCTAACTTCACACTTGAATGAGTAGGATAAAGAACAACAAAGTCCAAAGTGCATAAGAAGGAAGGAAGTAATAAAGATCAGAGCAGAAATAAACAAAATAGTCTTTTAAAAATAGATACAAAGGATCAATGACTCCAAGAGCAGATTCTTTGAAAAGATAAACAAGCTTCACAGACCTTTAAGCAGACTCATCAAAAAGAAAAAAAAAAAAGTACTGAAATAAAGTTAGAAATAAAAGAGGAGAAATAACTGACATCAGAAAAATACAAAGGATTGTAAGAAAATATTTCGAACAACTATATGCCAATAAACTGGACAACCGGGATGAAATAGATAAATTCCTAGAAACATACAGTCTTCCAAAACTAAATTGGAAGAATCAGAGAACTTGAATAGACAGATTATACCTATTGAAATTGAAGCAATAATCTATAAACTGCCAACAAACAAAAGCCCTGGACCAGATGACTTCGCAGGTGAATTTTACCAAACATTCTGAGAAGAAATAACACCTCTACTTCTCAACTATTTCATAAAATTCAAGAGGAGGGAAATCTCCCAAACTCATTTTACAAGGCCAGCATTATCCTAATTCCAAAACCAGAAAAAGGCACTACAAAGAAAGAAAAGCATAGGCCAATATCTCTGATGAACATAGAAGATAAAATAAATATTCAACAAAATATTAGCAAACCTAATACAGCAAAGCATCAAAAAGATCATATACCATGATCAAGTGGGATTTATTCTGGGCATGCAAGTTTGGTACAACAATGACAAATCAATGACTGTGATTCACCACATACACAAAATGAAGGATAAAAATCACATGATCATATCAGTAGATGAAGATAAAATATAGCACTGATTCATTATAGAAACTCTCAGCAAAGTGGGTTTAGAGGGAACATGCCTGAACAAAATAAAAGCCATATATGACAAACCCACTGCTAGGATCATGTTCAACAGGCAAAAACTACAAGTGTTCTCTTTAAAATCAGGAACAAGACAGGGATGTCCACTTTCACATCTCTTATACAACATAGTACTGGAAGGCCTAGCCAAAGCAATCAGAAAAGAAGAAGAAATAAAAGGCATCCAAATTGGAAAGAAAGAAGTAAAAATGTCTTTATTTGCATATGACATACTGTACATAGAGAACCCCAAAGATTCCACCAAGAAACTTCTAAAACTCATAAATGAAATCAGCAAAGTAGCAGGATACAAAATTAATATCCAGAAATCAGTTGCATTTTTATAAGCCAGTAATGAACTATCAGAAAGGGAAATTAAGAAAACAACCCCATTCACAATTGCTACAAGAAGAATAAAACAGCTAGGAATAAACTTAACCAAGGATGTAAAAGACCTGCATTCAGAAAATTATAAGAGACTGAAGAAAGAATTTGAAGAAGATACGAATAAGTGGAGCATATACTGTTTTCATTGATAGGAAGAATTAACATCATTACAATGTCCATACTACCCAAAGCAATCTATAGATTCAACACAATTCCCATCAAGATTCCAATGACATAATTCACAGATTTAGAGCAAATATTTCACAAATGTATGTGGAACCACAAAAGGCCCCACATAGCAGCAGTGATCCTGAGAAAGAAGAACAAACTTAGAACAATCACAATATCAAACTATACTACAAGGCGATAGTAATCAAAACAGCATGGTATTGGGATAAAAACAGACACATAGATCAATGGAACAGAATAGAGAGCTCAGAAATAAACCCACATCTTTATAGGCACTTAATATTCAGCAGAGGAAGCAAGCACATGCAATGGGCTACAGATAGTTTATTCAATAAATAGTGTTGGGAAAATTGGACAGAAACATGCAGAAAAATTAAACTAGACTACCTTACACCACACATAAGAATAAATTCAGAATGGATCATCCACTTAACTGTTAGGCCAAAAACCATAAAAATCCATAAAAAGAACACATAAGCAAATTCTCTGACATTGCTTATTGCAATATTTTATCAGATATATCTCCCCAGGCAAGGGAAACAAAAGGATCTGAATAGTCACTTCTCCAAAGAGCACATACAAATGGCCAATAGACATAAGAAAAGATGCTCATCATCACTAATCATCAGGGAAATGCAAATTAAAACCACAAGGAGATACCATCTTACACCTGTCAGAATGGCTATCATCAGTAATTCAACACACAAGTGCTGGTGAGGATGTGGAGAAAAGGGAACCATTTTGCACTGTTGGTGGGAATACAGATTGGTGCAGCCACTGTGGAAAGCAGAATGAAGATACCACAGAAAATTAAAAATGGATCTGCCTTTTGACCCATCAGTCCCACTTCTGGGAGTATATCTGAAGGAAACCAAAACAGTAATTTGCAAAAACATAAGCACCCCTATGATCATTGCAGTGTTATTTACAATTGCCAAGATATGAAAGCAGCCCAGGAGTCCATCAGTAGATGAGTGGGTAAATCAACTGTGGGACATTTACACAATGGAATATTAATTGGCTGTAAAAAAAAACAAAAATTTCACCCATTGTGACAATATGGATGGACCTGCAGAACATTATGCTAAGTGAAATAAGCCAGTCAGAGAAAGACAAATACCATGTGATTTCACGCTCATGTGGAATCTAATGAACAAACTAAACTAACCAGGAAAACGGGGACAGACTCTTGTGGAGAGCAGGATTATAACTAGTAGGGGTGGGAGGTAGGAGGTGGAGGGATTGAGGAAAAAAGAAAAAGGACTCATGGGCATGGACAACAGTGTGGTGATTGTGGGGGGGGAGTACAAGGGGACTAAATGGCAATGGGAAAAAAAGTACAATAAAGGTTAAATTAAAAAATAAACATCAAAAAAGTCCTTGTAGGTCTATTTAAATTTTTAACATCTAAATTCAATAAGGATCCCTGACTGGTGAGGGTCAGTGGATTGAGCATTGGACTGTGAAGCAAAGGGTCGCCGCTTCCAATTCCCAGTCTAGGGCACATGCCTGGGTTGCGGGCCAGGTTCCACAGTGCAGGATGCATGAGAGGCAACCACACATTGATGTTTCTCTCCCTCTTTCTCCCTCCTTTCCCTTCTGTCTAAAAATAAATAAAATCTTTAAAAAATAAAAATAAATTCAATAAGGAATAAAAGTATTTGATGAAATGTCAAGGTCAATGATAAAGACTAAGGTCCTAAGAAGTCAAGTACAATCGATTTAAAAGAGTAAATATAGATGTAATCTATGCTGATAGATATTTGCTTTATTTAACATGGTCAACAGTATGTATATGAGAAATTTATGTTTCTAAACCAGAGAAGATTTAGATTTCTGGATATATGATAGTCTAAACTGAATACTCCCTTCCTGTTAAAAAGAATGTTAACTAGGATATTAAAAATAATTCATTTTTAATTCATAGCTCATCTCCAAAAGAGATAGGAACAGGTACCCAGAAATACTGAGAGCAAATCCAAAGTGGTAGTCCTCTGGAGTAGCAGAAACCATTTCTAGATTATGGGCTTCTTATATGGGAGCAGGAGAAATAGTCATTGGCCCACCTAAAGTGAGGAGCTGAACTGAAATGCCTTGTACAGAGCCTGAGTGTCAAGCCGCATTAAATAACTACCCTCTGGTTCTGTGTAGTGACAAGGGACTAGCCATCTCCTCAGAGATTAATGAGGGAGAGAAGGTTGGGGAAAGAATAGTTTACCCATAAGAAATTGGAGGATCTGCATTTATGCTATCCTGCTTGTGAAAACTCTTCGAGAACCATTGAAATCCTTTGAGACTTCAAAAAGAGCAGAAGTGAAACTACCCAAAATGGTGTTTCCTCAGCAAGGACACATAGGACTCTTCCCTGATGATGAGCTTACCATAAAAAGTATTACAAACTGTATTATGAATGGTAGTCAGGAGATACTATACACAAAAGAATAAAAATGTTACAACAATCAGTATTTCCAGGAACTGAAAATAAGATTAATCTCAAAGGCATTATTAGTAAGTCCATTTAAAATAAAGACATGAAAGAAAAAGTAGATGCCATAATATGAAAGAGAACAATATAATAGAAAACAGGAATAATTGAAAAGAAAAACTAAATAGAAGTTGTATGAGTGTATTCATTTAAATTATCAACCCAGTGGGCAAGGCAAATAGTGGAATAGATACAGCTGAATTAAGAATTAACTACTGGAAGAAAGATCTGATGAAATCATTTAGCGTGCAGCACAGAATAATTAAGAGATAGAAAATACAAAAGAGCTGTTAACAGAGACATGGATGTTAGAATGAAAATGTCCTCACCAAAGTTCCAAAGGAAAGAATTGAAAGACTAATAAAATAGGAAAACCTCTAACGAAGTTCAAGAAAAAGAAAAAAACAAGGGAGAATAGAACTACAGATACAGATGAGATTTTAAAACAAAGTAAATGCTACAGTTTTATATGAATATATTGAATCAAATAAACAATTTTCTAGGAAATATAGTACTAAAATTTACTTAAGAGCAAATAAAGTAGACCGATAGTATTTAAGTAAACTAGTAGTCAGAACATAGCCACAGTAAATCATCATTCTGCAGACAACTTTAGAGATCATCTTTACCATACTTATAAATACAGGCAAGTCTTATTTTACATAAATTCTTTCAGAGAACAGAATGGAAAAACTCAGTTCCTATGGGATGCTAAATGTAATCTTACCATCATCCCATGAGAGTACTATGAAACGATCATAGCCCTATCTCTTTAACACAAATGCAAAAATTCTGTATAAATCATTAAAACTGAATTGGACCATTTATTTAATTATTAAAAGTAGATACATATCATGTTATCAGTTCTCTCCAAAGTGATCATCTGTACAGCAAAATTCTAGTCATTATGCTGAAAGACCTTGTCAGGGTTTTAAATTATGTATTAAAAAGTAAAGAGCTAAGATTATCCAAGAAGAAAAGGAGGGTAAATTTATCAGGTATCAAAGCTTAATATGTGGCAATGTAAAATGGTATAACCACTTTGGAAAACTGTTAGACGGTTACTTAAAAAATTAAACATACACCAAACATACACCTACTTCATGACCTAGCAATTTCACTGCCAACTATTTACCCAAGAGGTGAAAAGCAGGTCCACAAAAGATCTGTACAAGAATGGTTTTTTGCAGCTTTATTCTTAATAACCCTACAGTAGAAACAGCCTAAACATCCATTAACAGAATAATGTACCTCCAGATTGCTGTCTTTTGTTCACAAAGTGGATGCTGTATCTCCAGGCCTCATGTCCATATTCCAGGCAGGAAGATGTGAGAAGCAAAGGGATTTTTCCTAATGAGGCTTTCCTTTTTTTGTGGGAGAAGATGTCTCCCCAGTCTCTATGTTTATCTCATTGACCAGATCTATGTCACATGAACCCGAGCCCACTGCATATTTTATTGATAGTTGGACACACTAAACAAAGTTGAAGTTGTGTTTGTAAGGAAGGAGGGAGGAAGGTGAAGGCGAGGAGGTGTCAGCTATATGGGTAATACTTTATTTTCTGAAATAAACAGATGTGAAGTACATGGCAAAGTACTAACAGATTTGTTCAACTTAGGTGGTAGAGACTTAGTATATTTTATTTTATTCTGTATGTCTTAAACATCTCATATTTTAAAAAGAAAAATAGCACAAAATAATGGAACGTAGTACTCAGAATGTGAGTAACAGTGATTTGATGCTGTTCTGGTCATTGGGAAACTGGATGACAAGAGAGAGTGCATGTGCCCTAAGTGTGTGAGTAACATTCAGTTTTCAGGGACAGAAAGAAGACAGGTGGAAGGTGAGACCCCACAGCTGGGAAGAGAGGCTGGGCAGATGACCTTAGAAGATGGACATAGTCAGACATCGTCAGCATGAAAGTCAGAAAGAGGTGAAGACCACCTCCTTAAGCAAAATGCTACTGCATCTGACTTTCACTAATTAGCGTCTTACTAAATGCATTCATGGGAAATACCGAGTATGAGCTTTTGAGTGTAAACTCAGTGTAAGCAACTGATTCCATGAACCACTGCTGTAGTTGCTATTGAGAATCCATCCTGTTGACTAACATAATGCCTTGTCGTGTGTCTGGTATTGAAAAACCTGTGTAAAAGCATGTTATTCTTGTACAAGTGTTTCACCACCTCGGATTGCCTTCAGATTGCTGCAGATGTTATAGAATAATGCTTCTTTCCTACAGATGATAGTCTGTTTTTATAAACACCTGGTTGGCATCATGTAAATGAAGCTAAAAGGTTTTCATGTTTTTCTGATTTAAAGCTTGGGTGGATTTTGATCAAATGAAGTAGAAAGTGACATATTCAGCTGTGTTTGTGTATTTTCTGTTCTCCTGTCTGTGTGCTTCGTAATAATAAAGTTTTCCCTAGAAAATATGTTATGCAGGCAAACAGATACTACCTATTCAAAAAATTGTAAAACTGGTAAAAAAAAAATGGTTCCTCTTAGTTTGGATTTTTTGCTGTTTTCTTTTTTAAGTTTGTAGATACTGTGGCTTCTCCAAGGGTGTCCAAGCTTTTGGCATCTCTGCGCCACACTAGGAAGAAGAGTTGTCTTGGGCCACACATTAAATACATTGTGACACCTAATCACAAAAAAATCACATGATGTTTTAAGTAAATGTACAGTTTTTTGTTGGGCCACACTCACAGCCATCCTGGGTGACACACAGCCCGCAGGACGCAGGTTGGACACCCCTGTTTCATGCAATAGACCTAAAACACCCACTGAGGGTCAGAGCTAGCCCTTTTGGAAACATTTCACCAAAGAGGCTATGATTGTTACTATTTTTCTTGAATTTTTATTTTGGTATCAGAGGCTGAGGAACTTTATATTGTTTGCTCACAAATTTTATTGAAGTTTACTGACATGAATATTTCTTAGATATCTTTCTTACTGTATTTGTTATTTTTCTTCTTCCTGTATGCTTTAATGATGTCAAAGTTTTAACATCTTTTAAAAATGAATCAGAAAAATTCTATTTCTAGTATAATTTTAAAAATAAAACTTCATACACAGTGCCTCAATTAATGTAGACATAGTACTACTATTAGTTATTTCTGCTCACCAATATTAGATGTGGTGGGTGTAAAACTTTAATCTGGACGTCAGGTTTGTGTTCATGAATATTAGCCTTCCTGTCATTAGGGGGAAGCCCTCTGGCTTCATTCACCCAAAGCCAGTGCTCTCTGTGATTTGAGAGGAGCACCTGTTACTGCAGACAGCTGAGGACGGAGTTCCAGGTTGGCCACTCTCTCACTTCCCTTCCTTGGTGACCTGAAAACATAAGACAGCAAAATGTGGTGATGCAGAGCTGGGCCGCAGTGAGGTGGCAGTGTCGTGATGTGGGTTTCCATGGCAGTTACATGGAGTTGCACAGAAGTACATTGGGATGCTGCAGACACTGCACGCGACATGCTCAGCCCTTTAGGCCTCACGTATCTCCCTCTTTGAAAAGCAGCGAGTTTTGGTTAAAAAAATGTCATCTAGCTTAAGCGCACCTCACACAGCATCTCTCAATTTCTAATAAAATACTAAAGAAAACTCAGAAAAGGGTGTGAACTCACACTGTGGCCAGCAGAATGGGTTTCAAAGGTAAGGTGGGTTGCTACTTACCTGCCTAAAAGCAGGTGGGTAGTGTTGCAACACGAAGTTGATATCAATCAAAAACAGGTGTTTGACCTCTGCTGTCTGCATCCTGCCTTCAGAGGGTGCTGAAGTGTTAGCTCACATCACTCTCCAGGCAGAGAGAGAGGAAATAAATAAGCCTCTGGAGTAATGAACATGCATGAAGAAACAAAGTACAGTACTGGAGTGAAGAGTAAGAAAATGAATCTCGGGACGGACTGTGTAATATCTGTGGTCTTTTTTTCACTTGCCAAACACTTCAGACTCATTACATTTGAGGGTTGGTGTAGTCAACTACACTTACACACTACATTAATTGCTAAATGGCTTGGGTTGGATTTGGAGGGAGCGGAACAGTTTGTACCCTGGAGGGGGCTTAGGACAGAAATCATGTCTGTTTAATTTGTCGCACCATGTCTTATGCCTAATATCTGATAGAAGTCCAGTACAGTAAATTATTTGTGCAGTAAATAGATGGCTTTATGAAATAAATGATTTTGGAATAGCAGGTTTTCCATCCTGGGCAAAGATCTGGGGTTTGGAATGAGCAGGTCACATAGGGGCCAAACTCTGCCCCAGAGAATCTATATTAGGAAGACCTGTAAGACAACAATAGGGGTAGTTAATAGAGGGCCTTCTGTGTCAGACTTTGAATTGGTATTTGATTTGTTACAAGCACTGTAGAAACCGTTGTATGTTGGCTAAGAAAAATTGCAGTCATGCCCAATGGAAGCTCGCAAGGTGGGTCTGACAGTGGTTTGGAGGGAGGAGGGTGCTGCGGGCAGGATCCAGGGAGCGTCTCTTTGAAGTATTTTAAGGACACCAGTTTTCTGAGGCCCCAGTGAGAGCCCCCCGAAATACTAGAATCTTTTTAATATGGCTTTTCTCTTAAAATGTGTGCATTAGATTCTGCTTCGTGAAGGTTGCAAGAAGATTCTCGTAGCTGACTCTCTGTCTTTGCTGAAGAAAATGCATCGAACTCAAATGAAAGGCATTCTGGTCGATGGTGGGTAAAATTGCAATAATCATATTGGAACTATATGTCTAGCTTTCAGAAGAGACAGAGCAAATAGAAGCCAGAAACATTGTGTAATCTCAAGTGTATGTGTTTCCTTGCAGAGGAGAACATTTGTGAATCCTGCCTTTCCCCTATTCTTCCATCAGGTAAGATGGTTGGGAGGGGCAAAGATCCCCCAATATGTGTTAATGATGAGTGAAATTTTAATAAAATTATATAACTTTCAGAATAATCCAGTTTAGAGAATAATTTCAGCCAACATCTCTGCTCAGTTGCCTGCTGACAGTGCCATTCTTTAGAGCAAATGATCTTAAACTGTGGAGTAAGTCAGCATCACGTGGCAGGTTTGTTAATGCACAGAATGCTGGTCCCACTCACGGAGGTGTCAAGTCAGTATTTCCAGAGTGGGACATGAGAATTTGCATTTCTAACAAGTTCCCAAGTGATGTTGGTGCTACTGGTTCAGGAGCCATTCTTTGCAAAGTACTGCTATAGAGTAACACAAAATAAAATGAAAATTTACCGCCAATGTGTTTAAATTCCAAGGTTGAAGAACGATATATGTATGTGGGAAATTTTTTTTATAAGGCTTTCCCTTTTTTTAAACTTTTTCTCTTCTATATGGGTTTGGCATCCAAATTACCTCACATGTCAATGGAAACATAATTAGCCTCCCCCTCATCTAATTGGAATGGTGACTTCTTAAGAGACATAGCATTTATTTAAAATTCTTGGTTTATTTATCTTCATGTATAATCAAATCATCTTACATTGGATCATATGACATGAGAAGAGGAAAAGTCTGTAACTTAAAAGTAGAAATTAAAGAACATTGTCGGGATACTAAAAAAATCTTTGTTGCTGTTTTAATATAAATTCATCTTAGAAATACTTAATGATCTAGTTGATGTAGATAGCTTTAAGGGATTATTTAATATGGCAGGAGCATGAAGATTTTTTCTGCTTAGGACCTTTTCTAAACGAAGTAAATAGGTTTGGATTTTAACTGTTTATGTTACAAACTGCAGTGGGAACAGGGAAAGAAATGAGCTTCCATAGTGTTTTAGGCAGCATTTTAACAGAAAAAGATTGTATACACTGGCACTATACAATTAGATTAAATTCCTGCAGAAGTACAGTACAATGCAAGGTCACAGCCTAAGGTTTAATCAAGCTCTGCCCTGAAATCAGAAGATGGTCTTGACAAAGATAGTGGGTGAACTGGGAGAAAGCATTTTTATAAAGCCACAAAAGTGGCCTCACTGTACGGTGTGTAACAGTTCTGTGTAGGAGCAGTGTTCAGGAGGAGGGAATGCATATACATGTACTGACTCTAATATGGTTAATATGGTTAAATATGGTTAAATTTGCTATGGAACTGTCCCCAGTTTGTAGTTGTAGTAAATGGGATAAAAGCCAAGCAACTAACCTGTGACTCACATGACAACATGAATAGAATATCTATTTTTCACTTGACCACCACCCCAGCTCAGGAATGCGTTTATAAATAAGTAGTCCTCCTAAGGCAGTTCATTTAACTACAGCTGAACTTTCATTAGGACTGGTTTGGCTGCTGAACACAATACCATATACAGATGATGTATTACAGAAATGTACACTTGAAACCTATTTAATTTTATTAACCAGTGTCACTGCAGTAAATCCAAATTAATTTTATAAAAAATATGCTCACAGATGGGGGGGGCTGGTTTAAGATACAGATTCAAGATGGAAGCCATGTGGAACGCTGAACTCACCTCCTCCTATGAGAAAATTGAAATACACACTTACATAGAGAGCAGTTACTCCTGAGAGACAACTGAGTGCTGAATGAACGGCTTCTGACCAACAAACTAGAAAAAGAGACCAAACAGAGAAAGCTGGGAAACCACGGGAGCTCTCCAGCAGCTATGGAAACTGTCCAGGCCCGAGAACCAGTGAGCACCATTGCTTACATTCCACCCTCCACCCCCCACCCCACACCTTGTTGGGTGGCCAGGAGCTATATCCAGGTGCTCTGGCCCAGCTGCAAGGTCACCACACTGTACTCCCTGACACATCACTTGAGCTCTTTCAGCTCCAGGCAAAGTTGCTTCACCCGGCCTCCCTACCCAGAACTGCTCTGGCATGATAGGGGAGTGCCCCGGACACCATAGGACGCCATAGGCCCTCACTCGGCTCCAGCTGGCCTGCCAAAACCACCCAGCAGACACATCCTACAGAGAGGTACTTCTATACAAGGCCACTGTTTTCAAGACTGGAAGAGATGGCTATTTTGTCTTAATTTATATAACAAACATAGAAAGTCAAACTAAATGAAAAGTCAGAATAATATCTCTCAGATGAAGGAATAAGAAAAATCCCCAGAAGAAAATTCTAAGGATATGGAGACAAGTAATTTGCCTAGTAAGTAATTCAAAGAATCAGTCATAAGGATGCTCACCAAACTTGAGAATGAAATAGAAGAATTTAGAGAGAACCTCAACAAAAAACTTAGTATAACAAAGAACCAGGTAGAACTGAAGAACACAATAACTGAAATGAAAAATACATCAATAATTGATTAGCTTATACAGAAGAATGAATCAGTGACCTGGAAGAGAAGACTAATGGAAATCAATCAGAACAGTAAAAAGATTTTAAAAAACAAAGATAGTTTAAAGGACCTCTGGGATAATAACACCAAGCACACAAACATTTGCATTTATAGAGGTCCCAGAAGGAAAAGGAAGGAACAGAAACTTTATTTAAAGAAATAAATAAACTGAAAATTTAAAGAAATAAATAAGCTGAAAACTTTCCTAACCTGCAAAAGGAAACACACATCCAGGTTCAGAAAGCACAGAGAATTCTAAGTAAGATAAACCCGAAGAGACCCACACCAAGACATATAGTAATTATATCGGCAAAGTTAAGTATAAAGTGACAATTTTGAAAAAAGGAAACAACTAGTTATACAAAGGAAACCCCAAAAGGCTGATTTCTCAGCCTCAACTTTCCAGACCAGGAGGGAGTGGCAGGAATACTTGAAGTGCTGGAAGAAAGGACCCTACAGCCTAGAATAATTTACCCAGCAAGGTAATTCAGAATCGAAGGTGAGAAAGGAGTTTCCCTGACAAACAAAAACTAAAGGAGCTCATCACCATTAAACCAGTTTTATAAGAAATGTTATAGGGTCTTCTTTAAGTAAAAAGGGAAGACACTAACCAGAAATAAGAAAATATGAGAAAAGAAAAATATCACAGGTAAAAATAGTTAATATATACAGCAAAACAGACATTTAAAAAGCTACTGCCTTTTGGTCAAAAAATAAAAGTACCAAACTCAACTCAAACTACAGTGAGTAGTTAAAAGACATACAACACAAAAACATCTAAAAATGACATCAAGAACTTAAAGCGTGGAGAGGGGTGTACAAGTACAGTTCTTTTAGAGTATATTCAAACATAACCACGTATCAGCTTAAAATAAACTGCTATAGATATAGAATGATATACATAAACCTTATGGTAACCACAAACCAAAACCTACAAAAGACACACAAAGAATAAAGAGAACAGAACTCAAACAAAAAACTAAAGAAAACCAACAAACCACAAGAGAAGAGAATGAAAGAAAAGGAAAGAACAGAACTACAAAACAATCAAAAACAATTTACAAAATGGCAATAAGCACATAGTTACCATAATTAATTTAATGTAAAATGTAGTAATGCTCCAATAAAAAGAGAGTGGTGCTGTGGCTGGTGTGGCTCAGTGGATTAAGCATTGGCCTGTGAACAGAAAGGTTGCTGGTTCGATCCCCAGTCAGGTCACGTGCCTGGGTTGTGGGCCAGGTCCCCAGTTGGTGGCGTGCAAGAAGCAACCACACATTGATATTTCTCTCCCTCTCTTTCTCCATCCCTCCCCTCTCTCTAAAAAAATAAATAAAATAAAAAATACTTTAAAAAAAGACATAGGGGCCTGAATGACAAGAGTTTTCAAATCAAAAGGCACACAGACTGAAAGTTAAGAGATGGTAAAAGATATTTCATGCAAATAGAAATGAAAAAAATAGCTGGAGTAGCAATACTCATATTAGACTGAATAGACTTTAAAACAGAATATGTAACAAAAAGGCAAAGAAGACATACATAATTATAAAATGGTCAATCAAAAAAAAAGTATATAGCAGTCATAAATATCTGTGACCCAACATAGGAGCAACTAAATATGTGAAGCAAATGTTAATGGACAGATAAAAGGAGAAATTCAGTAATAGGGGATTTTAATACCCAACTTACATCAATGGATAGATCATTGGAACAAAATTAATAAAGAAATAATGGCTTTGAGTGTCACATTAGACCAGATCAACTTAATAGATATTTATAGAACATTTCATCCAAAAACTTAAGAGTAGAATACACAGTTTTTCGAGTGCATATGGATTCTTCTCTAGCATAGATCACATATTAGGCCATATAACAAGCTTCAGTAAATTCAAGGAGATTGAAATCATTATCAAGCATCTTTTCCAGCTGCAATGGCATGACAATAGAAATCCACTATGGGAAGAAACCTGGAGGTAAAAAACACAAATACATGAAAACTAAACAGCCAGTGAATCAAAGAAGAAATCAAATAGGTATTCAAAAACTACCTTGACACAAATGAAGATAAAAACACAACTTTTCTAAACACACTTTATGGAATGCAACAAAAACAGTTTTAAGTTGGATGTTCATAGCTATGCAGGCTTACAACAGGAAGCAAGAAAAATTCCAAATAAACCATCTAACTCTACATCTATGGGAATTTAAGGGAGATGGGGGAAGAACAAATAAAACCCAAAGTAAACAGTAAGAGAGAAATAATTAAGATTGAAATGGAAATAAACAAAATAGAAATTTAAAAAACAATTGAAAAGTTCAGTGAAACTAAGAGTTGGTTATTTGAAAAGATAAGCAAAATTAACAAACCTTTAACCAAATTCATCAAGAATAAAGGAAAGAGAGCCCAAATAAATAAAGTCATAAATGAAAGAGAAGTTAACAACTGACACCACAGAAATACAATCATTAAACAATACTTTGAAAAATTATATGCCAACAAATTTGACACATAATGGGTAAATTTCTTACAAGACAGGAAGAAATAACAAATCTAAACAGACTAGTTACTAGTAATGAAATTGAGCAAATAATAAAAAAAAAAACCCCAACAAATAAAAGTCTTGGACCAGATGGCTTTACAGGGGACTTCTACCATACATTTAAAGAAAAATTAATACCCATTCTCCTTAAACTATTTTAAAAATTATAGTAAAAGAAACATTTCCAAACTCAACCGGCAAAGACATTACAAAAAAGGAAAGTTACAGGTCAATATGCTTGATGAATGTAGATGCAGAAATTTTCAACAAAATACTAGTAAACCAGATGAAATATACATTAAGAGGATTATACACCATGACTAAGTAATATTATTCCAAGGATGCAAGGAGGCTTCATTATCTGTAATTCAATCAACATGATACACCCCATTAAAAAAATGAAAAATAGAAATGATAGGGTCATCTCAGTAGAGGCAGAAAAAGGATTTGACAAAATTTAACATCCTTTTATGATAAAAACTTCTCTCAACAAAGTGGGTATAGAAAGAACGTACCACAATATTATAAAGACTATATATGACAAACCCACAGCTAATATTGTACTCAATGGTGAAAAGCTGAAAGCCTTTCCTCTAAGATCAGGAATAAGACTAGATGCCCACTATTACCACTTTTATTCAACATAGGACTGGAAGTCCTGGCCAGAACAATCAGACAGGAAAAAGAAATGAAGGTGTCTAACTCAGAAAGAGAGAAATAAAACTCTGATTATTTGCAGATAGCATGATACTTTCCATAGAAAACCCTAAAGAGTCCACCAAGAAACCATTAGAATTAATAAATGAATTCAGTAAAATTTCACAATACAAAAATCACTATACAGGATTATTTTTCTATTTCTTTAACCAATAATGAATGATCAGAAGGAGAAATTAAGAAAATCCTATTTACAATTACATCAAAAAAATACCTCGGAATAAATTTAACCAAAGACGGCCCTGGCTGGTGTAGCTCAGTGGATAGAGCGTGGCCTGGGAACCAAAGGGTCCTGGTTCAATTCCCATTCAGGGCACATGCCTAGGTTGTGGGCCAGGTCCCCAGTGAGGGCCATGTGAGAGGCAACCATACATTGCTGTTTCTCTCCCTCTCTTTCTCCCTCCCTTCCCCTCTCTCTAAAAATAAATAAATAACATCTTTTTTAAAAATTTAAAAAAATTAAAAAAAAATAAATTTAAACAAAGAGGTGAAAGACCTGTCCTGAGAGAACTGTGAGATATTAAAAGAAATGTAAGAAGATAACAAATAAATGGAAGGATATACCACACTCATGAATTGGAAAGATTAATATTGGTAAAATGTCCTTACTACTATCTTAATACTTTTCGTACCGCTCACGAGTTTTCTCGTGTTTCATGTGCCATCTGTTAAGGACCGCATCACGAGATAATTTAATTAACATGCAGTTTGCCCAAAAACCTGCAGTCCCTAGCGTATGTCTTAGAGATTTCTATGTGGTATGAAATGTGTTAAGTCATTTACAGATGTACCTCAATCCTTATTAAAAGTGCCAGTGGCATTCTTCTTAGAACAACTAATCCAAAAATGTATAGGAAACCACGAAAGACCCACCTTGAAAAAGAACAAAGGGAAAGGTGACATGCTCCCAGATTTTAAACTACTACAAAACTAAAATGATCAAAGCAGTGCACACTGGCATAAAAACAGGCATATAGATCAATGGAATAAAATAGCCCAGAAATAAACTCTTGCTTATATGATCAATTAATCTATGACAAAGGAAGCAAAAATATATAATGCAATAAGTAAACGGTGTTGGGAAAACTGGACATATACATGCAAAAAAAAAATGAAATGGGGCCACTTTCTAAATTGAACCATATACAAAAATAAACTTCAAATGGATTAAAAACTTAAGTTTAAGACCTAAAACTCCTAGAAGAAAAGATAAATGATAAACTCTTTGACATTGCTCTTAGCAATATCTTTTGGGATGTGTCTCCTCCAGCAAGGGCAACAGCAACAACAAAAACTAACAAGTGGGACTACATCAAACTGAGAAGTTTTTGAACTGTGAAGGAAATTATAAATAAAATAAAAAGACAGCCTACTGAATGGGAGAAGGTATTTGCAAGTGATACATTCAATAAGGGTTCAATATCTAAAATGTATAAGGAACTTACACAACTTAACGCTAAGAAATCCAAACAATCTGATTAGAAAATGGGCAGAGGACCTGTTAATACATTTTTCTCAGGAGGACATATACAGATGTCCAACAGAAATATGGAAAGTTGCTCACCGTCACTAATCATCAGGGAAATAAAAATTAAAACCACAGTGAGATAGCAATTCACGTATGCCAGAATGGCTATCATCAAATAATCAGTGAATAACAAGTTTTGGCCAGGATGTGGAAAAAAGGGAACCCTTGTGTACTGCTGGGATTATAAATTGGTGCAGCTACTGTGGAAAAAAAGTATGGATACTCCTTGAAAAAAAAATTAAAATTAGAGCTCCCAAACAACCCAGCAATTCCACTACTGTATATCAATCTGAAAAACAGAAACATAAATGGAATAAATATGTCTTTTTGAATTTTATGAGTTAAAAAAGACATATATACCCTCTAGTTCATTGCAGCATTATTTACAATAGCAAAGATATAGAAGCTACCTAGGTGTCCATCAATAAATAGATGAATGGATAAAGAAGATGTAGTATATACAATGGAATATTACTCAGCCATTAAAAAAACCCAAATCTTGCCATTTTCAACAGTACGGATGTACCCAGAGGGTATTATATTATGCTAAGTGAAGAAAGTCAGAAAGAAAAAGGAACATATCATATAATTTCACTTATGCGTGGAATCTTTTTTTAAAAAATGAATAAACAAAACAGATCTACACAGAGAGAAAAAAACTGATGGTTGCCAAAGGGGAGGGGTACGAGAAGATAGGGAGAAAAGAAAAAGACTGGTTTTGCACGTTTCTGATCTGCTTGTTGCACTGAGTCCTTCTCTCTCTTCTGCCCTCTGCCCCAGACGCAGCTAAGCCCTTCAGTGTGGTGGTCTTCCATTGCCGGCATATGTTCCACAAGGAGTGCCTGCCCGTGCCCAGCATGGTGAGTCGGCAGCCGGCCTCCATCAACTGAAGAGAAATGGATGCAGTGAGAGGGATGTGCTCAAAATTGTAACCTCTCATCCTATGGCTCTGTGGGTTCTCAAAATTATAATATGGTTTTATATCATATTAGGAAAATTAAGTAATCTAATTCTCAAATGTAAAAATGTTTAATATATTATACTAAGCATTATAAAATCATATTCATTTAAGTGAATTTGTTCAGGTAAAATTGATGACTGTTGAGCTGTGGAGACATGAGATACAGTAAGAGCCATTTTATGCTTATTACAGCTCTCAGCCTTATTTCTGCATCACGACCCTGCTCTTTTTTAGTGTCGTGTTCCTCTCTGACACATTGGACTTGTTTTGCTGTGGGGTGTCCTTTGAGTAACAGCTGTTGGAGATGGAATCCTATGTGAACCAGCAGTGATCTCAAGGGAAACAAACGACATTTCATAGCGTCCTCCCTGTCCCTGACTGATGCTCCCGTGATATTTCTGAATATGAAAGTAGAAACAAAAGTTTTTCTTTTTTTAATCTGTGTTTTTAAATTACATTTTAGACCTCTCCTGCGCAGTTCTGCAACATCTGCAGCGCTAAGCACCGCAGACCAGGAAGTGCCATTTTGGAGATGAAAAAATAGCTCTGCTCTGTTGTCAGTCTCTCCCTCACCGCTCTTTTCAAGACAGTGTTTGCAACAACAGCAGCATTTGCCGATTCCAGTGCTGTTACGAGTTTTGTATGTTTGTTATGCTCAAAAAAACTGTTGTCATCTTCACCTGTCTACTAGAGTTTTCTCTTTGCGGTTGATAAAGATGTTAGGCTTTTCCCCATCCGTGCCTGAAATAGTTGGATTCACAGTCAATATTTCATCATTTATTTGTTTGGCTAACTCTTCATTGAGGAATGGAAACATCAGTTTGGGAGTTAGAGAGGCATTTTTAGATCGTGGTAAAGTTTTTCGTCCCTAAAGTGGACTCTCAAGGGTCGTCTCCAGCTGTCGAAGCGTTGCCCAGGCTGCTCTCCAGCCAGCTCCTGCTGCGTTGGACCTTGGTCTGCAGTTCTTGCGTTATGAGTTTGGCTTTTGTGATGTCATCAGCTGTTGTTATTATGTTAATAGGTGTTTAATGAAACATTGTGCACACTGTCACTTATTCAGTGACATCTGGGTGACATGAGCATACTGATGTCATGCAGTTTCATGTTGACTAATCACATATTCTTTGTGTCCCAATGACCAGCAGTGGCCCTAGCAGGCAGTCAGCATTTGTTGATTGAATAAATGTTAGCTCTCCCCGCATGGAAGACTCTTGTTTATTGGGTTGAACAGCTTCAGTCAAGAACTCTGGCACCCTCTTAAGGAACAGAGCAGACTCCCAGCACCCTAGAGTGTGATGGATTGTGGCTAGGTTTTGCCTGCAGGGAGGAAATGAGTGATACTATAGAATCTGAAGAACTTTCAGGAGAAATGGGACTCTCCAATGCCAGAGCATGGGCTTAATGATGTTTTTCCTCTCTGGAGCTTTCTCTGCCCTTGAATAACTTAGCATAGGATAGAGGGTGAGAGTACAAACTTGTGACTGTTTTCTGGTTATTAGTTTCATCTATACTGGGATATATCGCCAGCCTTTAAAGGGTGAAAAAACATGAAAAACATATACTCACTGTCCCCACTCTCTTAGTTCCATGGAGAGAAATATATGCAGCTTTCAGCTTCAGTCTTTTGGGGAAGAGGGCAGGATGCTAATGAGTACTGAGCGCATACCAACCCCAATATTGGTGCAGGCATTTCCCTGAACAACTCAGTTAATTCTCATGGCACCCCAAGAAGGAGATACTATATCCCTCAGTCTGCTGGTGAAGGAACCAAAATGTAGAGATGTTGTCACAGTGGCAACTGGTGGCTGCCTTGCTTCAGAACGCAGGGCTCCACTTTGATAGATCATAGGGCCGAGCCCTGAGGAAATGCACAGTGCATCTCACTGCATTGTTGTTAAAACGGGTATTCTCTATTAGACTCTTTCTGATAATCTTAAATTTTTAGAACTGGAAATTCCTTTGTTGTTACTGAACGTAACCCTCTGTCCTCTCAGTTTTCTCTTCTTCCAAGACTACTGGTCTTTCTGCTACAAAGCTAGTTTTCAGTTTTTGTTTTTGTTTTAACCAAAAAAGCCCTTCCTTCACAATAAAAACAACAACAACAACAAAACGAACAAACTCACAAGTAAGTCTAATTTGAATCAGAAGTAGAAAGCTAAGCTACTGCACTTATATTAGAAAAGAAGAAAGTCATTGCAAAGTGCATGTTTTGTATCCTCCCTGAAAGAAGCCATTCTCTGAGTGTGGAACCGCCAAGTTCAAAGTTGTTTTGTGGTAGCAGTTTTATTTTGCTTTTTTTAGCCAAAAGGATTTTATACTAGTTTGTTTGTTCATCTTTGAGAATTTTTGAGTTCTCAATAAATATCTCAATTGTTATTTTAAAGTAAACCTTGAGTAAATAAAAGTATACACATTTCTCAGTCTATTTGAAAGTTCGCTCTTAGTAACACTAAATATAGAGTATTAGGAGTGTGCATAGGTGTTTAGGAGGCATTTCTATGTGCTATCACACCAGCGTATTCTGTTTTCTAAACTTAAGACTCGGCTATTAAAACTCCACCAGTTTTGATACTAAACAGTAACTTTCACTTCCTAGACACTTATTTCTGGACTCATTGTTGATTGTCACTTTATAAAACTTGGAGAGAAGTGCCTTCCCCTTTTCTGATGCAGTGCAGGCTTTGAGATGATTAGGTCAATGTGATATTAGTAGCAAAGACACGACAGGAGACGGAGTGAAAAACTCAGCCTCCAGAAGCAGCTAGTTAGCTAACCAGTCCCCAGGCCTTTCTCACACTCACCCAGAGTAGTGGTTCTGAAGTGAAAATGTCGTTCCTCCTCTTCAAACCTCAGAAATGTCCTGCATGCGAAAGGGCTTTTGGGTTTGGCCCAGTCAGTCAACCCATTGCATTTCCCTTGGCAGCCTCGTTTTCCTCACTCCCTGAACTGTGGCCATTAGGGGCTGGCTAGGAAGGGGGTCCCTTCCCTCACCGCTGCTCTCCTTCACTCCACAGTCCTCTGTCAGTGTGGCACATCGTTTTCTCCAACCTCCTCAGACCGGATAGACCTCTTACTTGTCTTCATAGAGCACCCAGGCCTCCATCTGCCTTTGTCACACTACACTGCAGTTATCTTGAAACAAGTATAATCTCAGTCCACAAACTCAGATCAATAAAAGCATAATGTTTAAATCTTCTCGAGTCTTTGTTATGTACCTAGTGGCCTAAATTTCATCTTAGTTCATGCTAAACTGAGATAAATCAGGCTTTTCTATGCAGTTCAGGGACTCCTGTGTTACCGGTAAGTTTTGGGGTGGTGGTAGGGATGGTCCCATCATGTCCACTATCAGTGAGGAGGCGGCATGTGCTTATCAGTTAGCCTCTGTCCATACTGGTATTGCTTGAAATGCTGTCATCCTGTGGCCTTCTATCACCTGCATCCGCTCCCGGCATCGGCGGCCACAGTTAATCTCTGGTCCTCGGTCCTCCTGCTACCCCTGCTTTTTCCAACCTCCAACCACCAACCCTCTTCAGACTCCCACCTCTGTCTGCCTTATGGCTCTGGTGCTCTGGGAAATTCATACTTGCCAACCAAGTTGGTCTTTCTCTGTTGCTTCCTCACCATGCCCCTGGGAAAATTTGGAGAAGATGGACATTTGGTTCACAAGGCTTGCTACCTCTCAAGGGAAACCGAAAGTAGGGACCTTCTGCTTGCAAAGCGCCAAACCTCTGCTGGGTCTCTCACTACACCATCCCCCAACCTCTGCCCTGAGAACTCAGTTCCAGAGTGTGGAGCAAGGTGCCCCTCCTTCTCAGCTCTTTTTCCCTGAGCCTTATCCCCCTGCCCCGCCCCAGTGCGGCCCAGCACACCCTTACTGGGGCAGTGGGACTGGCTCTCACATTATCATCATGTACTGTTTTTGGTGTCAGCTTTGATTTAAAGCTTAAACAAAAGTCCCATTTACTTTCTTTCTTCTGCAACAGGGCACAATTTATTTTCATGTTCATCCCATTGAAACCTTACCTTTCAGGGTTCTTCCAGCTCTGCTTCCCCAACAAGTCTGCCTTCCTTTCTGACCATCGCTGTCTTTCGCACGCTTATTGCCACTGTCTTGCACCCAGGTTCTTATTATCTAGCATCTGGATGGGTTTTAACTAATTCCTTCCCAGTTTTCCTGCCTCCAGTATCCACACTTTTCTGATTTTATTATGTACCCAGCTTCTACATTAATCTTCCCTCCAGACTGATCCAATCAAGATCCCAGGTACTTTGCTATTCACAGGGCTTGAAATCTCTACTGATAAATTCTTCCCATCCCTTCAATTCCTCTCTTCCATCTCCTCATCAACGGAATGCCCATCCAGCCTTCAAAGTCCAGCTTAATGTCTTACCATTTCCACATCCTCTTTCTCAACACCCTCCGCCTCCCCCCAGCCTATATTAATTTACACTCCAACGTCCAATCACTGTGGCACAAACATAGCAAAGCTATTTGTGATATATTGTCCTGTATACATGTCTTATCCTCTCAAAAATTGTTCCTGGGAGGAAACAAATCTGTTAGACTCTCCAAAGGCATGCTGTAGTGTTCCCCGGTGGACAGAGCAAAGCCTCATTCTCCCCTGGGTTCTTTCCTCAGAAAGGAGTGTAGGGAATATTATGGCAGAAAGAGAGCAGAGATGAGCCCTGCTAGCTCAGGGAGTTCCTGTAATTTGTCTTTCTTGATACCTGATGGGCACACAGACACATCTGCTTTCATTAATTCCCCTTTCGTGCTGTTATTTTCTAAAAATGAACCTCTCTATACACTATAAAAAAATGAGACACATTGGTAAGGTCCCTACTGCAGAAACTATAAATGCCTGAATAGGTCAGATCACTACTGGTCAATGTGTTCAAGGACATTAAACTAAAGCATTTTTTCCAAAATTAATCTAGCTTTTGCCCAGTTATACCAAATAGACTCGTTGTCACATCAGTGACATTTTAAAAATTCTGTCAGCTCATCTTTGACTAGAATGATTGTGTAAGTTGTGATCCCAACCAGAACATTTTGAGAATGTGAGGGGGCACTATTAAAAAACTACTCCGAGCCAACTGGACTCTCCTTGGCAACCCTCTGTATCTCATAGTACTATTGGTTCAGTCCTGCTTATAACAGAAGAAAGAAAATAATGTTACTTAAAACCAAAACTGACAATAGGTTCTACCTTCTAAGGGAAATTGTGTAAGGCTCACCGGTGAAAAAGATAAATATACTGCTCATCTCCACTTACAAAGACAGGTGGGACAATAGACATGGAGGCTCAAGAGGGAGAGAGGAAACACGGAAACATCAAAACCTCTTCAAATTCTTTGCTGAAAGCAGAGCAAATTATTGAGTCCTTATATAATGAAAGTTAGTCCAGAGTTCAATCAGGAATGCAGTCCCAACTTGCTCTGCTTTCTGAAGTGAGAGGAGTTGAGAGTTAAGGATTTTAGGGAATACGGAGAACAAGCAACCCAGCTGATCAAAGGACTCTTAAGAAAAGGAAATATTAACATTCAATTTTATGTTACATTGATACTGAATCTTTCCATCTCCCCAAAAGTCTGGTAAAGTCTGGCACATAAACAATGTCTCCTGTGAATAGTTTCTAGGGAAAACAGACAAGCAGTGTTCTACTACCAAGACCCTGAAGGGCAGAAGTGAACAGTGGCAGGAGCCGCTGGAGTTGACTGGGAACAGTTCAGAGCCACGGGTGAAGACAGGAATGTGAAAACCTGGAACCAGGTTGGGCCAGAAGTCCAGTTGCTGAGGTTAATCAGTGAAAGCTACAGCAAGAATGGTGTAAACTCAACATGAGAAAACTTTCTAACATCCAAGATGTCCAGCAATGGATGAGGGAGTCCCACTAGGGTCACACCCTGGAGGAGTGTGTCTGGTTCCAGCTACCATTGCTGCTGGCTGACCCCAGGGCCTCCGATTAGAGCAGTTGGTCTGTAAAGTCCCTTTCAACTCTAAGCATATCTGAATCCCTCCAGAAACAGGAAATTTAATCAGTTCCTCTCACGCTCTTGTTATTTTTATACTCAGATCCTGTGCCCATCTGCCATGTGTCTGAACATCCATGTCTTTGGTTGGCTTACTCTTTCAGTGTCACTGCAGGCCCTTTCTCCCGTCTTCCCCCAGGCAAGATCCACTTATCTCTCCTATCTGACCATTCTACAGCTTGCTTTTATTTTTGGCCAGATTAATGTATATTATTATGCATCTCATCATAACGCCAGTTCTTACAGAGCTGCCAACATTGCTTTTAATTTCCTAAAAAGGAAAATTTGTATGTTTCCATGTGTATTGAGGCTGAACTGTTTTCCCCCAAAATTTGTATGTTGAAGTCCTAATCCCCAGCACCTCAGAATGTATTTGGAGATCAGGACCCTTAAAGAGGTAGTTAAGGAAAAATAAAGTCACCTGGGTGGGCCCTAATCCAATGCAACTGCTACCCCTATACAGGGAGGCAATTTGGACACAGACCTGTGCACGCACAGAGGAAAGACCACGGGAGGGCACCAAGAAGGTGGCCATTGCCAGGTAAGGAGACAGGCCTCAGAAGAAACCAAAGCTAAGGAAACTTTGTTCTCGGACTTGGAGCTTCCAGAATTGTGAGAAAATGCATTTCTATTGTTTAAGCCATCCAATGTGCAGTATTGTGTTATGGCACTCCGAGCTACTGAATACAACAGAATTCCTCACTCTATAAATGGACTCTGTCTCAGCAACAGGAACATGCCGCCACTCCCTGCCCAGGGGACTGCTGCCTGCACTGAGCCCGCTCACATGCTGGGTCTCTTCCCTAAATGCCATATGTCTTCATCATTTCTCTCGGTATTACTTAACATGCTTTCGGATTCTTTGGTGCCAGGCTTCCCACCAAAAAGTACTGATGAGAGCATAGGAAGAATTGTCTGTTTATTTAAGCCAATGTGGAAAGACTCAGGAACATACATTTCTAATTTCAAAAATCTAAAAAAGAGGTGCTCTTAAGAGCTCAGTAAAATATTTGTAGATAATGTTACTCTAATTTGAAGTTCACTTTAACATAGGTAGCTTCTAAGGTTTAGGTTCAAAATATGTACTTTCACCTATGCAAACATTCAGTAATGTGACTGCATCAGTCAGGATTTAGTTGCAAGTGAGAGGAAAACTATTCAGACAAAACGGAGAGTTTATGGTAAGGTCACAGAACTGGAAGAAGGATGATGTGCCTGGGCTGTGGGGACCATGGCTAGGCATGTTCTCTGTCTGCAAAAGAGACTCTCAGGCAGCCTGAGGTGACACAGCTGACTTGCTGGAAGAGGTGGCACCCACAGTCGACTTCCCCTATGTAGTCCAGAGAAAACTGATGAGCCTGAGAGAACCCATGGTTGCCTGGAGTTTTACCATGAGGATGGGCAGTTCCCCAAGACTTGGGCCAGCACTTTTAGCTACGTTCTCACATATTGCTTCTCGGTTGTGAATCGTGTCATCTAGTGTGGAGGGGGGCACTCTATGATGAGTGAGGAGGGCTGAGCTCAACACTAATAGTGGAGGAGAAAGTGGTGACAAGTGGAAGAGTGAGCCGCTCTGCCAATGCCTCCTCACTAACGCCTACATATCCTTCTGCTTCAACATTGTTTCCCTAGAGTTGCCTTCTCTGCCTTCCCAGATAAGGCTAGCTTCCCTGTTAAGTGCATCTATAGCAACCGGGATGTCTCCAAATACTTTTGAATTTGTGAAATTCCTTAATCATTCATTTGATTCCCTCTAGACTATTAATTCCTGGATAGCAAGGAGAGTCAATTCTATGTCTATCCCCAGTGCCTAGTTGTGTACCTGGGATTTATATAAAAGACACTCAAATATATTGGGTTGGCCAAAGTCTGTGGGGATTTTTCCATGAAATAAAAGACACATTTTTCATTTTCACCAATAACTGTATTGATTTGGATATTTTGAGTATGTTGGCTATCTTCCACATGGTATAACGTTGATTGTTCTCAATTAATGTCTCAATTTGATCTCTATCAACTTCAAAACTGGTCTACCCAACTATGGAGCGTTGTCCATTGAGAAATCTCCAGCATGAAACTTTGCAAAGCACTTTTGAAACATTCGATCAGTCACAGCACCTTCTCCATATACTGCACTATTTTTTGTGTGTTTCGGTTGCATTTTGACCTTTCCTGAAATAATAAAGCATAATATGCTAAAAATATTGCTTGTGTTCTTCCATCTTCAATATTAAAATGACTCCACAAAAATTCACCAATTTCGATAAGCTGTTTTTTAATATACACTGATATGACAGTTTTATAATACAATCTAACAAAATTGTTTTGGATGAAGTTCAATACAGCTAAGCACCATAACAGCCATCTTACAGAAAAAAACAAATGAACTTTTTAGCAGTATGTTCACTGATTAGTAGGATAACAGTAAAGTTAACTCTGCATCTACTGCAGTCTACACAGGCCCAAATCTAATAGAGGAAGGCAAGACATGTTAGCCTCTGTAAAAGTCTGATCCTGGGCCAGTCTTCATTTTGCCTCCCGTCCTCTCTGGTCAAGCAGTCATTGTGGTTGGAGATAGTTCAAACAATCAGGTATGGTCCTCTCTGTGCTATGGGGATGATGAAGAAGGACAAGGAGGTAGAGGGAAAAGAACAGGAGGAGGAGGAAAGAAGGAGGAAGATGGAGAACAAGAAGCAGGGGAAGTAATACTGGCCTTAGAATCAGGAAGTCAATAGGTTCTGAAGTGAAGAGAATAGTCTGTCAGCTGTAACAATTTGATAATAGAGCAGTTGTGTTAAGGAGCTCACTTTCTATAAAACTGCCATTTTCCCAAACCTCTGGCATTTCTACATCCAGAATAAGTCAGAATTGGTCTCTCCCTTTCTGTGTTCACCTAGCAGCTTGCATATTTCTCGCTATAGCATGTCCTAGTCATCCACGTGTCCCTCTGCTCAAGTAAATGGGAAACCTGGAAGGTAAAGACTTTCTGTATATATACATACATACATACATACATACATACATACATACACACACACCTCAGGGCATATCTAACGGGTTGCTATACCTTCAAGGCTTAATGAGTATTTTACAGATATACTGCAGATGGACAAGAGCATCTTGGAAAAGACTTTGGTACCAAAGATAGCTGGGAATTGCTGGCTTGAGATGACCAGTTATCCAAGGTCGTGCCCTCAGTACATAATTAGAATGTTTCTTCACATTCACTTCTGTCTTCCAGGTACATATCACATCTAATGAAATTGTTACAATAATTCCACGAGAGAAGTGCTATTATCTTTCTTTTACAAAGATAGTGGCTGAAACCCAAGGAGACAGAATGACTTGTTCAAGTTGGAAAGTGTCCGAGTCAGATGTAAGTAGTCTCTGTGACTCTTTGCCACTCCAGCTTCTATAATGAATACTACATTTTCAACTGCGCATTTTTATTTTTAAATCTCCAACAACATGTCATTCTGTCACAGGAATAAAATGAAGAATGAAAGCTAAGGAGTGTTCTGTGCCTCAACTCCTAACAAAGTATTTTAAATACGGCAGGTTCTCAATTTATATTTGACTTAAATGCTCCCAAAGGGTGCTGGTGCAACTTTGCTAACAGCTGTGCCTCTACTCCTCTTATTGTGCTAACCAGATCCAGAAGTGAGCCAGATGTGGAAGAATGATCGCACTTCGTGGTCATCCAGAAAGTGCTCATGAAATCGGCGGTTTCCCAAGGCACACAATTTTATTCGATGCACAATATGGGAGACCCACCAAGGAGTTAAACTGCTTGGTTTTTAGCTTCCTTTCTTTATAGCTCAATAGCAACTTCAGTCCCATCTGAAACATCTTTGATACCCTGCCAAATAACTTTTATATGACCCTATATTCAAGAATGCATTCTTGGCACATAGTTAAGGTAGTACTTCAAGATCACTGGAACACACTGGATTATGGTTTTCTTCCCAGAGTGCCTACAATCTCTTATATTCATTTAACATAGAAAAATGACTTTAATACCCTCGGCAGTCTGGTCCTGGCAATGTCCACAGCTAAGATTTTATGAATATAATTTATCTTTGTGGCCACAAAATAATATAAAATTTATTTTCTCTGTAACAAATGGTTATGTTCCTGAATGGGAAAGACATACTTGCCTCAATAAAACTTAACTAAGGTTTTTTCATAGAAAGGCATTTAGAGTCCACATGAGGCACAGCTCAGAGGAAAGAGCCCTCTTCCAATAGTTCCAGAAAATTCTATTAATTGTGATTGGCTCAAATTAGTTCATATGCATATACTTGGCACCACTAGATAAGAGTCAGTCTCATCCTAACTAACCACAAAGATTGACATTGAGAGTGGGGAGGAGACTGGGTTAGGAGGAAGCATTAAAGTCAATGTATTTTTAATATATTAAATAACACCCATAAACCTATTTACAAAAAAAAAAAAAAAACCACCTCCTTAAGAATTTCTACAATCTGGAGTTCTGGCCAAGGTGGAGGCATAGGTAGAAACCCTTTGCTTCCTCGAATAACTGAAAGGAGGATAATACCAATCTAAAATCAATAAACAACCAGAAGTGCCATAAAATCAAACTGCATGGGACTCCAACAACCACAGAATTAAAGAAACAGTCAAACAGAACAACCAGACCACTAAAGCAGCAGACAGAGAGAACCCTCTGCAAGGTGGAGGACCGTGGGGGCGTGGCTGGCTGCAGCAAGGTGGTGAGCTGACTTAAGGGAAAACAGACTCAGAGCTGGCTGTGAACTGGCAGTTGCCATGGTGGGAGAAACTCCTGGTCTCACACAAGAGTTCGTTGAAAAGTGAGCTAGAGATGAGCAGGGGAGCTTCATTGTTCCCTCTCTGGCCCCTCCCCCACAGGCAGTGCCACAGCACAGCAAGGAGGGTTGCCTTGCCCTGGTGAATACCTAAGGCCCTGCCCCTTACAACTTAACAGCTTCCCCGAACAAAGAAATAGGACCCAAATGAAAGAACAGAGCAAAACTTCAGAAAGAGAGCTAAGCAATGATGAGATAGCTAACCTATCTGATGGAGAATTTAAAGCCCTGGTATTCAAAATGCTCACAAAACTGATTGAGCTTGGTCAAAAAATGAAAAAACAAATGAAAGGTACACAAAATGAAATAAAGTAAAATATTCAGGGAAACCAACAGTGAAAACAAAGAAACCAGGATTCAAAGCAACGATTTGGAACAAAAGGAAGAAATAAACATCCAACTGGAACAGAATGCAGAAACAAGAATTCAAAAAATTAAGAAAGACTTATGAACCTCTGGGACAGCCTGAAATGTTCCAATATCTGAATTATAGGGGTGCCAGAAGGAGAAGAACAACAGCAAGAAATTGAAAACTTATTTGAACAAATAAGGAAAACTTCCCTAATCTGGCAAAGGAAATAGAGTTCCAGAAAGTCCATGAAGCCCAGAGATTCCCAAAGAAGTTGGTCCCAAAGAGGAACACACCAAGGCACATCATCATTAAGTTACCCAAGATTAAAGACAAAGAGAGAATCTTAAAAGCAGCAAGAGGAAAGGAAAGAGTTACCTGGAAAGGAGCACCCATAAGGTTATCAGCTGATTTCTCAAAAGAAATCTTGAAGGCAAGAAGGGGCTGGAAAGAAGTATTTGAAGTCATGAAAGGCAAGGACCTACATCCAAGATTACTCTATCCAGCAACGCTATCATTTAGAATAGGCGGGGAGATAAAGTGCATCCCAGATAAGGTCAAGTTAAAGGAGTTCATCACACCAAGCCATTATTATATGAGATGTTAACGGGACTTATCCAAGAAAAATAAGATGAAAAATATGAACAGTAAAATGACAACCAACTCACAACTATCAATGAATGAACCTAAAAAAATGAAAGAAAACAATGAAAACAAAAACTACAAACAACCAGGACAGGAACAGAATCAGAGAAATGGACATCACATGGAGGGTTCTCAGTAGCAAGGGGGAAGGGAGGAATAGAGGGGGAAAGGTACAGGGAAAAAGAAGCATAATTAGTAGGCATAAAATAGATGGGGAGAGATAAAATACGGTATCGGAAACAGAGGACTCAAAGAACTTATATGTACAACCCATGGACGAACTAAGGTCGGGGGGGAATGCTGGAGGGATGGGGGTGCAGGGTGGAGGGGGGATAAAGGGAGAAAATTGGGAAAACTGTAATAGCATAATCAATAAAATATACTTTAAAAATAAAAATAAATAAAATTAAAAGAATTTTCACAGTCCTCACACACTTACAAGACTACTGTGTTCTATATACCATCCTGGGAGCAGGGTTAAAATAAAAATGGAATAAGAGTCCTTGTCCTCAAGAAATTATAACTAATTAGAGTTTTGCTCAGATCAAGTAAAGAGAAACCCTATACCATATTTCAAACACAGGATATCTAACACAGGGATGTATTGACAAAGATACTCTAAAGTCTTTAAAAAAGCAAAAGGAAGAAGGGAGACTGGCAAGGCACGTGGGAAGAAGGGGTGATACTCAAAACACGAAAAGATATGAATGCCCCTGGGCTGGAGCCCATAGACAGGTTTGCTGTGAGACATCTTCAGTCAGTTCTGCATATGCTGAAGCGATGCTGCATTGACTGATGATGAAGCTGCTGGAAGGTGCTGCTAGACTCTGAGATCACCCCAACCCTGCTATTACTGTGTTAGCACGAGCAACCACAAACAACTCTCAGCTGCTGCCAGCAAAACTGCACACACTGTGGGAGTCAGAAGTCAGAGGATGTTTTCTCCCTCCTGCCATCGGAGCTCCCAGTTGTGTTTTGTATTGGCAGATCATAAAAATCTGGCCAGTAAGCGAGTGTAGAAAATGTAATTCACAGACTTCCAGCCCCAATAAAATACAGAAGAGCAGATGTGGGGCTGAGGGATAATAAATAACCAGCACCATGATGCAAGCAGATCCTTTCCAACCAGGAAAAAGTATAAAATGCCATAGGAGCAGATGAATAAATCATCTAACCAAATATGGACTGAGGAAAATTACCTGAGCCAATTCTGAAAAGATACATATATATTAGCAATTTATTTATTTATTAATTTATCAGTATTAAACTACCTTTATGTACCAAAAAAAAAAAAAGGCGGGGATGAGAGGTCAAGCAGAGGGAGCAGCTTATGTGAGAAAGCTGTCTGTCACATAATGGAAATGCAAGATAGGAGGAGACAGGTAAATGGGTCAAGCTGTGAAGGATGTACAGGCCGTGCTGTGGGGCTGGACTTTATTCCTAAGAGAAGTATGAAGTGTGGGGATGGACAGGGGGAAAATGGGAATCACTGAAGCATTTAGTTAGGAAAGGACCTGATGAAACTGCAGAGATAATTTTGTTGATATGGAAAACCATAAAGTCAGTGGTAACAACATAGGCGTGAAACATGCCTTTAGGCCTCAGAGTTTTCTAGGTCAATCAAAGCACCCTCCACAGGAGGCTACCCACCTTACATATGAGCTTAGTTCCACTTGGGAGATACTGTGGTCCAACTCAGCCTGACACTGCACATATTTTGAAGATGTTACACTTGAGAATATTTATAAGTGGAAAATTCAATATATTTAGCAAGAAACATGAGTCTTCATGAACAATGTGAAGACTAATGTCGCCGGTTACAAAGCATGCTTATCAAAGCCCAGGAACAAGATGATGGAAAGCTGCGCGGTGCACTCTTATTCTCATTCCCACTGCTGCAGTCCACATGGCTACCAGTCGGCTGTACGGTCATGGGCCGCTTAACTAGGGGGCACATTCTGAGAAATTTTTAGGCTATTTTATCATTGTGTTACCATCATAGAGTCCACTTACACAAATTCAGATGGCCTGGCCTATTCCATACCCAGGCTGTATGGCATACCACTATTGCAAATACTGTTTGTCATGGGCCAAAATATTGTTATGTGGCACATGAGTATAATTAGGAATAATTATTTTAAGAAATAAAGGTGTATATAGGGAAAACATATATTGCTTACTTCCACTGTCAGTTCAAGTTAGTATGAGAACTTTGGGGTCATTTAGGATGGATACAGAACATGTATCCACACATTTATTTAAAAAGAACTAATGCTTGCCTTTAAAGGCTGATATTCTCCTTTGAATTGGTAGCACCAACATGAATTAACCATAACAGCTAGGTGACTAGAGCAAACCCTCTCCTACTAGGATTCATAGACAATGGACATTGATTACACACTAAGTGACTGAATCCTGTAGGCTTGCCCTATGCCCATTCAGGGTAAAGAAGGAAATGAGGATGGAGGTCCCAAGGGGAGTATTTTTAAGAATTGCCAGGTCAATGGGCTCTTGGCCAAGACAGAGAAAAAATTTTAAGCCCATGACAGAAGCAAGGAGGATGATGATTGGGAGATTAAATGGCTTCATATTTGAGGCACAAAATATGAGAGGATTTGGGGATGGAATGAGTGTGACAGTTGAAAACAAGGGACAAGAAGCGGTGTGGATAAAATTGGTTTGGGGGGAACAAAGGGCAGGCCTTCAGAGATACCCCTACATATCCCTGCTGTGCCTCATGGGGCCCTAAGTATGTTTTCCACTGTTACTATTTATGATGTTTTATTCTGGAAGTTTTCAAACACTTACAAAAATAGGGAGATTGTAATAAACCCTTAAGTACCCATCCTTTAACTTCAGTTATTATTAACTTTTATTCAATCTTGATTCTTCTGTACCTTCCCTGTCCTCTCCCCACACCACCAGATAATTTTAAAGCAAATCTTACATCATTCATAAATATTTAGGTACGTGGTGGAAAACATAAAAACTATTTTATAACAAAGTTGTATTATATCTAAAAATTAATAATTCCTTTATATCATTATATATCCAGTTACAAGTCACAATAACCTGTTTGTCTTTCAAAAGTTTTATGGTTTGTTCAAATCATGAGCCAAGTAGGTCACAATGACATGTTTCTTTTTTAACCTATAGGGTTAGGTTTATCCTTTCCTCTCTTTTTTTCCCCCCACTAAGAATTTATTTCTTGGTAGTTTTTAACATTAATAAAATTTTTTCCTGATTATAAAAGCAAGTTTATGTTTTCACTGAAGAAAATTTGGAAAATGCCAAACTGCACAATGTAATTGTTTTAAAAATCACCCCTAATTCCAGTATTCAAGATAATCAACATTTTGATGTTATTTCCTTCCTGATACAGTTCAAGGAAAAGAGGGAACAGAAAGAAAACATAAGAACACCACCTTGTGGAGAGACCTACCATTGCTGTCCTCCTTTAGATAGATAGATATAGATAGATAGCAACGTAAGTATCTATAGATTATATGTGTATCTATATATTTTTGTTGCATGATATCTTTACAATAAATCTTCAGCCCAAAATATGTTCATTTTTAAGATTTTTGAGACATATTAGCTAATTGCCTCCCAGAAAGATTCTATTAATCTGTACTCACACCAGCAGTGACTGAGAACATGAGCAGAAGCCTCAGTGACTACTGGGCTGGAATAGAAGACTGATTTGTCTGGTAAGGTCAGAGAAGCTTTTGGAATCCAGAGATGTCAGAGAGGCAGGAAGAGGGCTTCGGGGAAGACGAGCAGGAGTGTGAGTCAGGGCTGTTGGGTCATGGCAATAGAGTCTTGTCACCAGCCCCCTTATCAGAGAGCCGTGTGAAAACTTGGTCTACTGAGTACGGAGACGTTAATAGTCAAAGGGACCTTTGCAAGCAGCAGGAAGGTTGAGGATTGTTGAGGAATTCTGCTGGCATACTCTGTTGGAACTGGGTTGTCTTGACAACCAAGGATTAGAGCCCTTCCAGTCAGTTCCAGCCTGTTCATCCAGGAGCCTACCTGATTCTGAAATCAGACTGTGAGTCTATCCTTGAACACAGCTTTCTTTACACTTTTCTTCCCTTGCTCCTGTTTGAATTCCTAATAAAAAGAATGTGATAATTTCCTCATAAAAATGTGTTCAAATCTCTTTTATTTACTCACCAGATATTTCTGCACAGTGCTGGTCCTTGTTAGGACATCAACTTTTAGTCTAGTTACTATTTTATGTCTATTTTTTATGTGGCTTTGCAATCTCACAAGTAGCTGAGGCTTAACCAAAAATGGTTTTTAATTTTATAAAGACCACAAAAATAATTTAGCACATTGGTAGGTCCAAAGAACAAGAAGGATTAAGACATTATTCCACCTTCCAGGACTTTAGAAATTCCTCTAAATATCTAGAGCATCTAATTAACTAAGATCAATTTTTAGAAGAAAAAAAGAGAAGAATCAAATGCCCAAGTAAGAAAACTACAAAAGATAGGAAGAAGCAATTTACTGAAATGAAAAAGACAAATGGTAGAATGACAGAAAAGTCCAACATCAATAACACTTAAGCAAATGCAGTAAGAAGTGCCAAGACTATTGATAAGGGTACAGAAAACAGAAACATTTATATAATGTAGGTTGGCAGTATAAACTGGTCACAGTTTTGGGGGAGGTAATTTGGCAACATTAATTAAAACTACAAATATACATAGCCTCATCATAGTAATTCAACTTGTAGATAGCAATCCTAGAGAAATTCTCACACTTACACACAGAAAGCATGCCCAGTGCTGGTCACCCTAAATGTCAAACAAGAAAGGCCTGCATAAACCCTGGTTCATGATATGGAATTCTAGAGAACAGCTTAAGTGATAAAAAGGACCAATCTCTTACACATTTTAAAATGTAAGTAAACAAGTAAAAAAATAGTGGATATAAAATGGTTCCACTTATGTACAAGAAAACAAAGCAGTCACATTCTTTAGGTGTGTATATAAGCAGGTAAATGCATAGCAATAGCAGCAATAAGATTGTATTTATAAAAATGTACTTATACATTATTTGGGTGTCTGAAATATAATTTATTAAAAATATTTAAAGGGCCCTGGCTGGTGTAGCTCAGTGGATTGAGCGCGGGCTGGGAACCAGGCAGTCCCGGTTCGATTCCCAGTCAGGGCACATGCCTAGATTGCAGGCCAGGTCCCCGTGAGGGCCATGTGAGAGGCAACCATACATTGCTGTTTCTCTCCCTCTCTGTCTCCCTCCTTTCCCCTCTCTCTAAAAATAAATAAAAAATAAAATCTTTAAAAATATATATATATATATATTTAAAGGATGAGCAACAGCAGGATATGATTCTTACAGTTATCAGTTTTTTCTCCTCCTTGAAATTAAACCTGCCTTGTGGTTTACATCTTCTAATTGATAGTAGGTCCCCCCATGTTTTACTTCACTAAGAAGTTCAACTATATTGCCAGTGCTTCCCTTTTTTTTTCTTTTTGGGACATATAAAGCATTTAATTCATTTATTTTTTATTAAATACTTTTCAATTTTATTGTTGTTCAAGTACAATTTTCTGCATTTCCCCCTCACACCTCCCCACCACCTCAGACCTTCCCACCTCCCTCCCCTGTTTCCAACCCCCTTGTTTTAGTCCATGTGTCCTTTACAGTTGTTCCTGTAAACCTTTCACCCTTTCCCCCTCATTGTACCCGCCCACCTCTGATTACTGTCAGTTTGTTCTTAATTTCAATGTCTTTGGTTATATTTTGCTTGTTTTTTTCTTTTGTTGATTGTGTTCCAGTTAAAGGTGAGATCATATGGTATTTGTCCCTCACCTCCTGGCTTATTTTGCTTAGCATAATGCTCTCTAGTTCCATCCATGCTGTTGCAAAGGGTATAAGCTCCTTCTTTCTCTCTGCTGCTTAGAATTCCATTGTGTAAATGTACCACAGTTTCTTGATCCACTCATTTACTGATGGGAACTTAGGTTGCTTCCAGCACTTGGCTCCTGTAAATTGTGTTGCTATGAACATTGGGGTGCATAGGTTCTTATGGATTGGTGTTTCGGGGTTCTTAGGATATAATACTAGCAGTGGAATTGCTGGGTCAAAAGGCAGTTCAATTTTAAGTTTTCTGAGGAAATTCCATACTGTTTTCCATAGTGGTTTCACCAGTCTGCAATCCCACCAACAGTGCACTAGGGTTCCCTTTTCTCCACAACCTCTCCAACACTTGTTTGTTGTTTTGTTTATGATGGCCATTCTCCTGATATGAAGTGGTATCTCATTGTGGTTTTAGTTTGCTTCTCTTTTATGGCTAGTGATGCTGAGCATCTTTTCATATGTCTCTGGACCCCCTGTATGTTTTCCTTGGAGAAGTATCTATTCAGGTCCTTTGCCCATTTCTTAATTGGGTTGCTTTTCTTCTTAGAGTGGAGTCATGTGACTTCGTTATATATTTTGGAGTTCAAACTCTTGTATGAGGTATCATTGACAAATATGTTTTCCCATATGTTTGGTTCTCTTTTTATTTTAATGCTGTTTTCTTTGGTCGTGCATAAACTTTTTGTTTTGATGAGATCCCATTTGTTTATTCTTTCCTTTATGTACCTTGCTCTAGGGGACATATCAATGAGAATATTGCTGCATAGAATATCTGAGATTTTCCTGCCTGGGTTCTCCTGAAGGACCTTCATAGTGTTATGAGTTATATTTAATTGTTTTATCCACCTTGAATTTATTTTTGTGTATGGTATAAGTTGGTGATCAAGTTCCATTTTTTTTGCATGTAGCTGTCCAGATCTCGCAACACCATTTGTTCAAGAGGCTATTTTTGCTCCATTTTATTCTGCTGCCCCCTTGTCAAATATTAATTGACCATAGAGACTTGGGTTTATTTCTAGGCTCTCTATTCTGTCCCATTGGTCCATGTGTCTATTCTTATACCTGTACCAGGCTGTTTTGATTACAGTGGCCTTGTAATACAGTTTGATATCAGGTATTGTGATCCCTCCTACTTTGGTCTTCTTTCTAAAAATTGCTGCAGCTATTCAGGGTCATTTATGGTTCCATATAAGTTTTTGAAGTTTTTGTTCTATATCTGTGAAATATGCCATTGGTACTTTAATAGAGATTGCACTGAATCTACAAATTGCTTTGGGTAATATAGACATTTTGATGATGTAAATTCTTCCAATCCATGAACATGGTATATATTTTCATTTGTTTGTGTCTTCCTTAATTTCTTTCTTCAGTGTTGTGTAGTTTTCTAAGTACAAGTCTTTTACCTCCTTCGTGAGGTTTATTCCTAAGCATTTTATTTTATTTTTTGTTGCTATATCAAATGGGATTTTTTCCCCTGATTTCTGCTTCTGATACTGCATTGTTGGTATACAAAAATGCCCTTGATTTCTGGATATTGACTTAGTATCTTGCTGTTTTGCCAAATTCATTGATTAGGTCGAGTAGTTTTTTGGTGGGGTCTATAGGATTTTCTATGTACACTATCATGTCATCTGCAAACAATGACAGTTTTGTCTCCTCCTTTCCTTTTTTGTCTGATTGCTGTGGCTAAAACTTCCAGTACTATGTTGAAAAGAAGTGGTGATAGTGGACAACCTTGTTTTGCTCCTGATCTTAGTGGAAAAGATTTCATTTTTTTCCCATTGAGTATGATGTTGGCTGTGGGTCTCTCATATATGGCCTTATTATGTTGAGGAATGCTCCCTCTATTCCAATTTTGCTGAGTGTTTTTATCATAAATGGATGCTGTACCTTATCGAATGCTTTTTCTGCATCTATTGATATGATCATGTGATTTTTGTCTTTGCTTTTGTTTTTGTGATGTATTCCATTTACTGATTTGTGAATCTTGTACCATCCTTGCATCCCTGGGATGAATCCCACTTGGTCATGGTGTATGACCTTTTTAATGTATTGCTAGATGCAGTTTGCCAATATTTTGTTGAGGATTTTAGCATCTATGTTCATTAGCGATATTGGCCTGAAGTTTTCTTTCTTTGTTATGTCTTTATCTGGTTTTGAGATTAGGATGATGCTGGCATCATAAAAAGAGTTTGGGAGTCTTCCATCATTTGGATTTTTGGGAATATTCTATGAAGGTTAGGGATTAGCTCTTCCTTAAATGCTTTGTAGAATTCTCCTGTCAAACCATCCAGTCCAAGGCTTTTGTGTGTCGGAAGTTTCTTTTGTTTTGTTTTGTTTTTAAAGATTTTATTTTTATTTGTTTTTAGAGAGGGGGGAAGGGAGGGAGACAGAGAGGGAGAGAAACAGCAATGTATGGTTGCCTCTCACATGGCCCTCACGGGGACCTGGCCCACAACCCAGGCATGTGCCCTGACAGGGAACCGAACCGGGACCCTCTGGTTCCCAGCCCGCGCTCAATCCACTGAGCTACACCAGCCAGGGCGTGTGTCGGAAGATTTTTGATTACTGCTTCAATATTGTCCGTTGTTATTGGGCTGTTCAGGCTTTCTACTTCTTCCTCATTCAGTTTTGGAAAAATTATATTTTCTAGAAATTTGTCCATTTCACCTCGGTTTTCAAATTTCTTGGCATACAGTTCTTCATAGTAATTTCTTACAATCCTTTGTATTTCCGTGGTATCAGTTGTCATCTCTCCTCTTTCATTTCTAAATTGTGTTTATCTGGGTCCTTGCTTTTTCTCGATGAGTCTCCTTAAAGGTTTGTTGGTTTTATGTATTTTATTTAAATTTTTTAAATATATTTTATTGATTATGCCATTACAGTAGTCCCATTTCCCCCCCTTTCTTCCCCTCCACCCCCCTCATTCCCCGCCCTTAGGTTTTTGTCCATAGGTCATACACATAAGTTCTTTGGCTTTTACATTTCCTATGCTATTTTTTTTATTTTTGTTCAATTAAAGTTATTTGCATCCTCTCCCCTCCTCTCCTCCCTTCCCCTACAGCCCCCCTACCCCCAGCTTCCCTCCTCCCCCTTAGTTCTGTCCATCTGTCCTTTACAGTGGTTTCTGAAAACCCTTCTCCCCATTGTCCCCTCCCCCCTCTCCCCTGTCTATTATTAGACTGTTCTTAATTTCAATGTCTCTGGTTATGTTTTGCTTGCTTTCTGCTTTTGTTGGTTATGATCCAGTTAAAGGTGAGATCATATGGTATTTGTCCCTCACTGCCTGACTTACATCACTTAGCATAATGCTCTCCAGTTCCATCCATGCTGTTGCAAAGGGTATAAGCTCCTTCTTCCTTTCCGCTGCGTAGAATTCCATTGTGTAAATGTACCATAGTTTCTTGATCCATTCATTTGTAGATGGGCATCTAGGTTGTTTCCAGCACTTAGCTATTGTGAATTGTGCTGCTATGAACATAGGAGTGCAAAGGTTCTTTTGAATTGGTTTTTCAGGGCTCTTAGGGTATAATCCCAGTAGTGGAATTGCTGGGTCGAAAGGCA
>PVJI01009024.1:0-67657 GCA_004026765.1 Micronycteris hirsuta
CTTCCAGAAACAAATCACTGCAGTTCCAGGTGTGTCATAGTGGGTAGCAGGAGCGATTAGGGGCAGGAGTCTATGTGCAGCCCCTTTATTTATTTCTCCTTCAGAGGCTGGGAGACGCAGGTCCTACCTGAATAACCCCAGTCAGAAATGTTGTGGATGCCACCACACTCAAGGATCTGTTATAAGCCACAAAGAAGAAGGGGTTGGAAAAGTCCTCTTTGATGAAAGACCCCAGTACCAGGTGGCCGCTGTTGAATGGATGCAACTTCAGGATGTTAATCACCAGTGTGCTCAACAGGAAGAAGGGACCTATGAAAGAAGATGTTTAGGCAGAAGGTAAGGTTTTAAATCCAGGTAAGCTGAAGATATTGACAAACTCAAGGCATGATCTTATGTTGTTTTGTCCTTGATCTGAAGAAATTTTCTGATTTTAAAGTGGCCATGGAGAAGTAAGAAAGAGAGAGAAAAAGGCAAAACAAGACCTCTGGCTCCACAAACTGTGACCAAGTCACGCCATTTAGATCTTGGTGGCCCAGATGATAACCTCTTTCATTACGGGCAGGTAGAGTGGGGATCAAAGACTGTCGACTGGAAACGTGTATCAGGTTCAGCCACTGTGCCCGCTCTTAGAGATGGTGAAAGGGGAGGTGGTGGTGAAAGTATCAGAAAGCAAAGCTAAACCAAAATGTTGTAAGAAGGAAAAGAATACTTAACGCTTGTGAAAAATTTACTAGGTGGAAGATGAGACCGAGCTCAACCTGTTTCAAAGATAATTTCATTTAGTCTTCCTATCGACACATATAGGAGAACAAAGGCAAACCTCACTTTTAAATTGCCCAGCAGAAACAGAACTCTACTAGGCCTCATTGTCAGTATTTGGAAATAATTGCGGAGTGCCTCGGGAATGTGGGAATAAAATTTTTCTCTCATGTTCAAGTGTAAAATAACACATGATGGACTTTAGTAAAAATATGTGATATTGCCCTTTCAAAAGGCACAGTAGCCCTCCACATCTAGAAGAATGGGATTGAACAAACATGTCTGGAGAAAAGGTGTGTCAGGTAAAATCGTCAACGTGGGCTGTGCGGGAAGCCCAGGGAAAGGCACTTCACTGAGTGACGGCTGGCCATGCCCTTCCAAGGCGCTGGGGCGGTTTGTGATTGATTTCTGCGCAGGTTCACCTAGTAAATGTGCTGATTATAGGACCTTTAACTAGTTTGGCTCCTATAGCAGTTATTTCTAATTATTAAATTGTAAATGGACTTTTAACTCTGAGAAGGAAAGTGCTCCTCCTGTGGATCTGAGTGTTTTGACTACTGTGACGGCATTTTCTCACTGTAAATTAAGGAGCTGACATGATAATTATAAATCAGGCCCACAAAGTCTGCTTATCATGGGCCCAGCTGAAGGAAGGATTCAGTCTAGAAGTACTGGCAAAACTGTTTCTGGGCCTTCCTGGTTGAGGGCAGCCAGACCCCGGTGTCCTTTCATTCCTTTGGGAAACAGCTTTCCGGCCTGCTTATCTGGCGGTGACGTTAATAACGACAGACTAGCAGTGTTTCATTTCTGAAATCTAAACATTAATCCTGTGAATAGAATGCCCATCCCGTCTCCTTTCTTTCTACCTTAAAAATAGCTTTAACTTGGGTTCCTTAGCAGTAAGTCAACAGTGAAGGTGGGGACTTCATCCACCTCCTGTGGTTCCAGTGCTGAACTCACCAATGGACATTTGATGACATGATCCAAAAATTACGTAAAGCATGGAAGAACAGAAAGCTGCGTATGAGACATTGAGAGGTGGAATCAGTTGCCTTGCCAGCAAACTGAACGTCAGGACTGAAAAGCAAGACAATTTAAGTAAGAAAATGTAGCTTGGCTTTTAAAAGTCACCTTAAATAAAAACTGTAAAGGATATAAATGATCTACATATACAGCTGACTGAGTACGGTATATCAGTACCCTTGGCATACAGCCTTTGATCAGTACCTTTTATTATCTCCCTTTTGTATTGTACCAAACAGTTTTACACCTCAATTACAAATCATAGGCTTAAACACCTTTCACCGCGAGGTCTTCATGCTTCATGGAAAGAGAACGTCACAGCAATGAGACCTCAACTTCCAACGACTCAGAAGCAGCCCCTCTGCCACCCCCAGCCTAGTACAAGAGGCCCTGACAATTCTCCAGGACTGATGACAAAGCTGGAGAGCAGGGCAAGAATCACACTTGACTCCAAGTCAATATGTATTGTGTCTCTTCCATATGCTAATCAGTCTCATCTCTTTCTCTAGCTCCTTCTTCAATACTTACATTCTTTTCTTAAAAGCACCATGAGAATCAGGAAATTTTGAAGCAAACAGATGAACATGCATGGTGTCATCTTTTTGACGTCTCAAGCCCCATAGCTCCTGCCCTTGAGGGCCTCAGCTTAGATCACACCAGGGAGTCCACGGAGCCAATTTACTGCCTTGGACAAGCAAGGCCTTTTGTATGTAATGGAAACATTCGATTGTATACAAAAATAGAGTACAATGAACTCCCGTGTATCCATCACCTGCTTCGACAATGGTCAATTCACAGCCAGTCCTGTTTCACCAACGCCCCTACTCTCTCCCACTCCACACTCCTTTGACGCAAGCCCAAAGACATGAAATCATTTCATCTGTAAATATTTCAGTATGTATCTTTAAAAGAAGACCATCTTTTAACTTAACTATAATACCATCATCATACCTAAAAAATAATGGTCCTTTAACATTATTGAATATCCAGTCAGTGTTCACATTTCCCTGCTTATCTCACAAACGGTTGCTGCGGTTGAGGGCCTGCCGTGGCTAACTCGTGTTCGTGCCCTGCGTGAGCCCTACCCCGTAACTGTGGGGTGGAACTTGTAAGTTGCTTCTAATAAATAAACTACAACAAAAATGATAGGATATTAGTTTTGAGATTGGGTTGCAAGAAGACTGTGGCTTCTGTCTTGGTTGCTCTCTCTTTCATGCAGGTCACCAGCCACCTGCGTTGAGTTCATGGCTGTGTGACTGAAGCAATCACATAATGCTCTAGGCTGCATGTTATACTCTGACCATCTTGAAATTCTGAATAATTTTTGAGCTACAGGCTCAGCATTTTCATTTTGCATTGGGCTCTGCACATGCAGTTGGTCCTGCCAGCTGCTATGCTGCAAGGACACTTAAGCAACCCAGGGAGAGTCCCAAATGACAAGAAAACCAGGCCAGCCTTGGCTGGTATGGCTCAGTTGGTTGGAGTATCGTTCTCTAAACCAAAAGTTTTCAGGTTCGATTCCCAGTCAGGGCACGTGCCTGGATTGCAGGTTTGGTCCCCAGTCAGGGAGTGTATGATGGAACCAATACACGTTTCTCTCTCTTACATCGATGTTTCTCTCTCTCTATCTCCTTCCCTTCCCCTCTTTCTAAAATCAATAAGCATGTCCATGGGGAAGGATTAAAAGAAAGAAAGAAAGAAAACCAGTCCTGCCAGCAAACACATGGGTAGGCTGGAAACTGATCCTCCCACCTCAGTAGGGTCTTGAGATGACTGACACCTTAACTGGAACCTCATAAGAGACCTTGAGCCAGAAATGCAGTGGGTTTTGGGGTGACCTTTAAAAAATCATTTGCTATTATATGTTGTGCTTTCTTTTATAATCTTTGTTGTTTACATCAGGGCTCAAATACAATTTTCACATTGATTGCGAAATTTCTGAAGTCTCTTGTAATTTATAGGTTCCTCTTCCATACTATTTTCCCTAAGCAAGGCTCTATTGATTGCAAAACAAAAACAACAACAAAAACAACAGCAAACCTGCTCAGATTAGCTTAAGCAAAATAGGAAATTTATTAAAAGAGTACAAAAGGTAGCTGGGCTGCACCAGAGACCGGAACCAGAACTAAAAAGCCATCAGGATCCAAGGCAGCTACTGCCCGGTTCTCTTTGTCTCAGGGCTTCCGTGGTCTCCCGCCTTTGTGTCCAGTCTGGGCCTATTATGAGCAACGCTGCTCTGCATGTTCTTGCGCACCATCTCCTGGTGCATAGCTGTATCCGTTCCTCGAGGTAATATACCCTGAAGCATAATTGCTGCTACATGCACCAGAAAATGCCAAGCTGTTTCCAAATGGTTGTACACTACACTCCCACCAGCATTGTATGACGAGTTCCCATCATCTACCTCTCTACTAGCACATGATACTGTCAGATTTTTAATTTTTTGTGTGTGAGTTGGTGCAGGGGTATCAAACTCATTTTCACTGGGGGCCACATCAGCCTTGTGCTTGCCTTCAAAGAGCTGAAATAATTTTAGGACTGTGTAAATGTAACTACTCCTTAACTGTTACGGAGTTGAAACTACATTCTGCCCTTCCAAGGCAATTGCGAGGCTCATGTGGCCCCCAGTGAAAATGAGTTTGACATCCCTAAGTTAGAGTGTAACTCATTTTAATTTTAATTTCCACTTCATTGGTTACCAATAATGTTGATCTATCTTATGTTTCCTTACAGATTTGTAGGTGTATATATATTACAGATTAAGTCACTTGTTGAGTATATTGTTACAAATCTCTCTCACATTCTGTGGTTTGCTTTTCAGTCTTCATGGTGTCTGAATAAACAGTTGTTAACTTTTACTTCAATTTGTCTTTTCATTTTTAGACTAGTGCTTTTCGTATCTTGCTTAAGAAATAATTTTGTGCCTCAGAATCATGAAGATATTCTCCTATGTTATTCCCCAAAATGTTTATTGCTTTACCTTTAATATTTAGGCCTTCAATCTACCAGGAATAGATTTTTGTGTAGGGTGTGAGGTAGAGGTCTAAAAATTGTTTTTTCACGTAAGAATCCAATTGTTTCACATAATTTATTGAAAAGTTTGTTTCTCTTTTTATCTTTTTAAAAATATATATTTTATTGATTATGCTATTACAGTTGTCCCATTTCCCCCTCTTTATTCCCCTCTGCCCTGCACACCCCCTCCCACCCACATTCCTCCCCTTTGGTTCATGTCCTTGGGTCATACATATAAGTTCTTTGGCTTCTACATTTCCTATACTATTTTAGTATACCTCCCCCTGTCTATTTTGTACCTACCATTTATGCTACTTAATCTCTGCACCTTTCCCCCTCTCCTCCCCTCCCACTGTTAACCTTCCATGTGATCTCCACTTCTGTGATGCTGTTCTTGTCCTAGTTGTTTGCTTAGTTTGTTTTTGTTTTTGGTGTGGTTGTTAATAACTGTGAGTTTGTTGTCATTTTACTTTTCATATTTTTGATCTTTTTTTTAGATAAGTTGCTTTAACACTTCATATAATAAGGGCTTGGTAACGATGAACTCCTTTAACTTGACCTTATCTAGGAAGCACTTTATCTGCTCTTCCATTCTGAATGAAAGTTTTGTTGGATAGAGTATTCTTGGATGTAGGTCCTTGACTTTCATGGCTTCGAATACTTCTTTCCAGCCCTTTCTTGACTGCAAGGTTTCTTTTGAGAAATCAGCTGACAGTCTTATGGGAACTCCTTTGTAGGTAACTGTCTCCTTTTCTCTTGCTGCTTTTAAGATTCTCTCTTTATGTTTAATCTTGGCTAATGTAATTATGATGTGCCTTGGTGTGTTCCTCCTTGGGTCCAACTTCTTTGGGACTCTCTGAGCTTCCTGGAATTCCTGGAAGTCTATTTCCTTCATCAGCTTGGGGAAGTTCTCCTTCATTATTTGCTCAAATAAGTTTTCAATTTCTTGCTCTTCCCCTTCTCCTTCTGGCACCCCTGTAATTCAGATGTTGGGATGTTTAAAGTTGTCCTGGAGGTTCCTAAGCCTCTCTTCATTTTTTTGAATTCTTGTTTCTTCATTTTGTTCTGGTTGAATGTTTCTTTCTTCCTTCTGGTCCACATCATTAATTTGAGTCTCAGTTTCCTTCCTGTCACTGTTGGTACCCTGTACATTTTCCTTTATTTCACTTAGAATAGCCTTCATTTTTACATCTAATTTGCAACCATATTCAACCAATTCTGTGAGCATCCTGATTACCAGTGTTTTGAACTGTGCATCTGATAGGTTGGCTATCTTTTTGTGGCATAGTTGTATTTTTTTTTCTGGAGCTTTGATCTGTTCTTTCATTTGGGCCTTTTTTTTTTTTTTTTTTTTTTTTTTTTTTTTTTTTTTTTTTTTTTTTTTTTTTTTTTTTTTTTTTTTTTTTTTTTTTTTTTTTTTTTTTTTTTTTTTTTTTTTTTTTTTTTTTTTTTTTTTTTTTTTTTTTTTTTTTTTTTTGTCTCCATGCACCTGTTATGTAGTAAGGGGCAGAGCCTTAGGTGTTCACCTAAGGTGTACATTTACACAATGGAATTCTACACAGCAGAGAGAAAGAAGGAGCTGATACCCTTTGCAACAGCATGGATGGAACTGAAGAGCATTATGCTAAGTGAAATAAGCCAGGCGGTGAGATAACCCACGTGGCTGCATTGTGATGCTGCCACCTTGACCCCCACAGGTGTTTCCAATCAGACGTTTGAGGATTTATTTCCTCACACTGAAACTCTGGGTTACAGGTCTGTCTTGCTCCCCAGTCATTCCTCTTGGTTTATCTGCACTCATATGTGGGTCCACCCAGTCTGCCAGCTGCCGCCTTCCCTGAGAGTTCTCTCCGCCCAGCTGACTGTCTCCACCCCCAACTACCGGTCTGGATGAATGTTTCTTCTTTAACTCCTTGGTCGTTGGACTTCCATACAGTTTGATTTTCTGTCAGTTCTGGTTGTTTTTTGCTTTTAAATTTGTTATTGTCCTTTTTTTCGGCTGTGCGAGGAGGCACAGTGTGCATGCCTATGCCTCCATCTTGGCCGGAAGTCCTAAAAGTCTGTTTCTATAGTAACACATCTGACATAAACCATTTGATTTATATATGTGTAACATTTTTTGTTCCATTGACCTAATTGTCTATCTCTGTAATACCATACTGTCTTTTTTTTCCTTCAATCAAAGCTGATTTTATTCTTTTCTTTTAATTACTTTATTGTTCTTCAGTTACAGTTGTCTGCATTTCTCCCCTCCCTTTCTCCACATCCCATCCAACCCCACCTCCCTCACTTGCTTTCACCGCCCCTCCCCGCCTTGGTTTGTCCATGTGTCCTTTATAGTAGTTCCTGAAAACCCTTCTCCCCACAATCCCCTCTCCCCTCCCCTCTGGCTATTGTTAGATTGTTCTTAATTTAAATGTCTTTCGTTATATTTTGCTTACTTTTTTTCTTTTGTAGATTATGTTCCAGTTAAAGGTGAGATCATATGGTATTTGTCCCTCACCGCCTGGCTTATTTTGCTTAGCATAATGCTCTCCAGTTCCATCCATGCTGTTGCAAAGGGTATCAACTCCTTCTTTCTCTCTGCTGCATAGAATTCCATTGTGTAAATGTACCATAGTTTCTTGATCCACTCATTTGCTGATGGGTACTTGGGTTGCTTCCAGCACTTGGCTATTGTAAATTGTGCTGCTATGACCATTGGGGTGCATAGGTTCTTTTGGATTGTTGTTTCAGGGCTCTTAGGGTAATACTATACTGTCTTAATCACTGTTTTAGTAATTTAGTAATAGTTTTGATAATTTAGTAATCCCTGTTTTCATTATGAAATATAATATACACATAGAAAGTACATTAAAATAGGTGTTGAGCTTAATAAATATTTATAAAACAAACATCCATGTTACCACCACCCAGGTCTTTGGTCATGACTCCATTTCTCCTGCACAGGTATAGTTTCACTTCTGTGTTAGTAATATCTTAGCTTTCTTTGTAGTTTTACCAGTAGTGTACATATCTCTTAACAATATAGTTTAGTTCAATCTGCTTTTGAACTATAAATTAATGTTTATTTCTGCTTTTTTGCTCAATATTTTATATATATATATGATATATCTATCTATCTATCTTCCATGTTGTGGTGAGTTGCTTGAGATTGCTCATTTTCCTTCTGTGTATTTCAGTATATGCATATATGAATGTTTATTCATTCTTTCTACCTTTGCTGTACATTATCTTAAAAAATATTATAACTTTATGTTGCCTTGATAGCTGGAAAAGCAGGTCTGCCCATGTTTTTCTTTAAAAAAAATTGGCTGTTCTTGGCTTACATACATTATAGAATCTCCTAATGTTTTATTAAAAAGTCTTCTTAGAATTTACATTGAGATTCTAATGAATCTATAAATCAATTTTGAGAGAACTGAGATTTTAAAATATTGAGCCTTCTAAGCCACGAGTATGTAACTTTTATTAATTTAGGTCCTCATTAATATTACTAATTAAAGTGTATTTCTCTTTAGAGGTCTTATACATCTTAGTTTCATTATAACTTAATTCATATTTATTATGCTTTTGTAAATAGTATATTTTAAATTTTTTTCACTGTGGTTTCTGTGGGTATATAGGAAGGTAATTGATTTTTATATGTTGATCTTATATCCAGCAACCTTGATAAAATCTTATGAATTCTCTTAATTTTTCTGTAGACTCTCTTCAAGTCTTTATATTTAAAAATATATGAATAGTAAAGTTTTATTTCTTTTTTTATAAATCTTATATTTCCTTTTATTGCTTTAATACACTGCCTATGAATTGCAGTATAATGTTGAACAGTCACTACTTGCTCTTGATAAACAACATTAGCACAAAGAGGGAGTCTTTTGAAATGTAGGGTTTTGAACAACTTACCAATACAGGCAAGGTAAGAGAATTAGTTGGTAACAGGCTGATGCTAAGCTTTCCAGTCTTAGTTAAGCTTAGGCTGTGGAGAAATAGAAGGAAGCCAAGTTTCCAAACTTTCCAACACCCTTAAAAACTTTTAAATTTTGAACAGCTAATTTTAGACTTATAGAAGTTACAAAAATAGAGGGTTTTCACATGCCCCTTATGTAGGTTCCCCTAACGTTAACATTTTACATAATCATAATGATCAGAACCAGGAAATTAACATTAGAAATTAACTGAAGACTTGACTTGAATATCATCAGTTTTACCACTCATTTCCTTTTTCTGTTCCAGGATTCTATGCAGAGACCCACATTCCATTTGTTATTTTTCCTTAGTCCTACAATCTGTAATAGTTCCTCAGACTTTATTTGTCTTTCTTGACATCAACATTTTGGAAGGGCATTAATAAATCAGTTATTTTGTCAAATGTCCCATAATTGGGGGTTGTCTTTGATTTCCTCATGATTACACTAAGGTATCCATTTTTGGTGAGAATTCTGCAGAAATGATGCTGTGTCTTCTTGGCCCATCAGGGCCCAGGATTTGTGATCTCTGTGTGTCTTACTGCTGGTGGTGACAGCACTGATCACGTGGTTAAAGTGGTTCCCCCAAATCTCCACTGTCAAGTAGTAGTTAATAAATATTTTGAGGAAGATACTTTGAAACTATGCAAATCCTATTTCATGGTTTACAAACTTCTACCCACTAATTTTAACAACTGTTAGGGGATTTTATCTACAACAATTATCACTGTGGTGTTTCTCCAATGGTCATTTTCTATTTTCTTTTACATTTACAAATTGGAATTCCACTGTAAGGAAGATCCAGAACATTTTAAATAAAGTCTTTACCATGTAGTATTTTTGTTTCATTTGGAGAAAATTATTAAGTCATTAGGTACTACCTATTTAATATAAGTAAAACTTTTGAATTATTCACACTAAAAATTATTTCATTATTCATACTACTTAAAATAACACACAATCTCTTAGCAAGAGTTACATGGATTCATTCATTCATATAGTTATGTGCTGGATGCCGGGTATGCTTATACATGCTAATATTATTCTTATTTTAGTACCAAATCACACTGATGAGTTGGTAATTTAGCAATATGATGTCCTCAAACTTTGACCAAGAGTGGAGGGCCTTTGATAAGTGGGAGTGAGTAGGGGACGCACAGTTAAAGCCCCAGTGCCAAGAGTTGAGGCTGCTCATTGCAGCACCACAGGAACTCTTGGGAGACTTTCTGGTGCCTTCCTGGAAGTGGATGTGCTCATACAAATGGATTGCTTTGGTTTGCACCTGCCAGCTCAATATTTACAATTCAGTTACTATAATCTACCATGTTAGTGGTCTAAAGATAAAAACCACATGATCATATCAATACATGAGGAAAAAACAGTTGGCAAAATGCAACATCCACTCATAAAAATTCTCAGCAAACTAGAATAGAAGGGCAGGTCCTTTACCTTGCAAAGGGCATCTACATTGCTGATGGACATGTGAAATGGTAGGTATGGCCACTCTGGAAAACAGTTTGGCAGTTTCTTATAAAGTTAAACATACACTTTACTACATGATGAACAGTACCACTCCTGGGTATGTACCTTAGAGAAATGAAAACATGTTCACACAAAAATATGTACATGAATGTTTATAGCAACTTTATTTGTGATAGCCAAAAACTGGAAACAAAATGCCCACCAAAAACAGGCGAATGGATAAATAAACTGTGGTACAGCCATACAATGGAATATTACTCAGCAATAAAAACGAACAAACTGTTGATGTGTAGACCATTTGCATTAATTTCAAAGACCTAATGCTGAATTAAAGAAGCCAGCCTTCAAAAGTTATATACTGTTTGAGTCCGCTTACATGATATCCTAAAAAAGATAGCACTATGTTGATGGAGAGCAGATCAGTGCTTGCCGGGGCCTAGAGGTTAGAGGAGGACATGACTGAAAAGGGTTGGCTCAAGAGAGATTTGAGGCTGATGGGACTTTTAGGTGTCTGACTGTGGTGGTGGTTACATGAATCTGTATATGTGTTTAACTTCACAGACCTGTACACCAAAAGGAAGTCAGTTTTACTGTATGACAATTTTTTTTAAAAAAGGTATTCCTTTCCCCCAACTGACAGTCCTGTGTCACTTGCCCCTTTGGTTGGTCTCTTTTGTGCAATGCACAACCTGTACAATCACAAGTTTCAATCCTGCCTGCTTAGCCCCAGAAAAGTAGAGAAATAGAGGTGTTTAAAGACTGTGTAGGGAACTTTGAACCACTGTGAGTAAAGAATTAACAAAATACCTTTGCTTTCTCTGTGGATAAATTTTATCTTGGGTTAACTTTCTAGCTGTTTTTTTTTTTTTTGAAACCTGATAACAGTGGAATGTCAGCTGTGTTACCAGCCAACATTGATTATAGTGAAAATGAGCATGATTAGCGTACTCTATCCGGACCGAGAGGATGTGAATGAAAGATAAGTATCCAGTGGGAAGCCCTAGCTTTGGCTTCTCCGAGCATGATGATCTTATAACTGGGCACGTCACTTGTGGGACCCGGAAAGCAAGTGTTAACGAAATTACCAGAGAGGTTGGTTTCTATTTGGGAAATGAGGCTCCTAAAGCCCAGCTAGCTCTCTACCTGTCTGAATGATCGTGTTGCCTCAAATCTGAACTGCTACCTGGAAGACCGAAGAGCAGCCCCTGGACTGCTGTGTGTGCCCCTCGTTGAAGAGATGGTGCCATGCTGTGTTTCCTATCCTTCACCTTTCTAAGTAAAACCAGTGCCAATAAGGTCTTTTGTAGTCACGTGACTCTGAAATATCTAGTTAAAAAAAACCAAACCATGAATGGGCATTGCAGATGCAAGTATTCAGGGGTGCAAACTAAACCGTGTATTTTGGAACCATCCTGAGTTAGAAATCTGGCAGGTAAGGGAACAAACAAATGGTAATGATGTGAATGGAATTCACATTTTTTTCTATTCATCTGATAGAAGCAATTGTTTACTCTGGGCCAGTGGACGAGGTCTGCCGTGTGGTCTGTGGGCAAAAGGCTTTGTATCCTCCTTACCTTGGGGAACTTGAACAAGGCCAACACTCATACCAGCAAGTAAGTCTCCAAGAAGCCAATCCTTGAATCGATACAAACAGATCCATTCTAGGAAGGGAAAGATCGTAAGCATGCATCTTAGGAACTTGTGCCATGAGCAGCTGTGAGAAAGAAGAACAGAGACTTGATTATGTTCTCCAAAGAAAAAGCCCACATAGCCAAGAAAAGGCACAGTGCACAATTCTTCCAAGATAGCAGAGTTCCTTGTTAGCGCTGTCAAAATGTTGATACACTGGACTGGATAATTATTTGTTGTGGGGCTGTCCTGTGCATTACAGGAGGTTTAGCAGCAGCCTACTAGAGGCCCCTTCCCCCAGTTGTGACACCCCAAAATGTCTCCAGACATTGGCAAATGTTCTCTGGGAGACAAAATCACCTCCAGTTGGAAGCCATTGTCCTATATAACAAAACTCTAAGCCTTGTTAGTCCAGCGTACAAATCAAGTTTTTGTTTTTACAGGATATTTAGAAGGATTTAAACTGACCAAATTTCCAGTAGAAAACTGACTTAATGCTTTCTCTTGATAAGGACAGTTTATTGATATGTGATACTGGTGAGTGGCGGGGCAATTAACACAGTCATAGCATTCCCATATACCAGAATTTTTATTAAACATTAACTCTATGTAGTTTTGACCGGTAATATGTACAAATGTAGAGAAAAATATAGAATATGGAGTTACCATACTTAAGGAGTTAGACGTGTAAATAAAAACCAGTAAAATAAGACCTTGTTATTCTTTAACTCAGTAGATATCAACCAGAAGCAATCCTGTTTCCCAGGGGGAATTTCTGCAATATCTGGAGACGTTTTTGATTATCATGACAGGCATCAAGTGGGCAGAGGCCAGGGATGCTACTAAACACCCTAAAATACACAGGAAAGCTTTCTATAAGGAGCAATTTTCTTTCCAAAGTGTCAATGATGATAAAATTGAGAAAAGCTATTTAAACCTTTGGGTCACCTAAAACAGAAGAATGACAATCAATCAATCAGTTAATTAATCAGTAAAACTAGTTTGGTTTTAAATTGCTTTTTTAAAGTATATTTTATTGATTATGCTGTTAGTTTTCCCAATTTTTTTCTCACCTTTCTCCTCCCTCTGCCCTGCACAATCCCGCCTTCCAGCATTCCCCTCCTTAGTTCATGTCCATGGGTTGTGCATATAAGTTCTTGGCCTTTTTCCTATACTATTCTTAACCTCCTCCTATTTTATGCCTACCAATTATGCTTCTTATTCCCTGCACCTTTTCTCTCCTATTCTTCCCCTTGCCCTCCCCACTAATAAACTTCCATGTGATCTCCATTTCTGTGATTCTGTTCCTGTCCTAGTTGTTTGCTTAGTTTTTGTTTTTTAGGTTCAGTTGTTGATAGTTATGAGTCTGTTGTCATTTTACTGTTCATAGTTTTTGATCTTCTTCTATTTCTTAGATAAGTCCCTTTAACATTTCATATAATAAGGGCGTGGTGATGATGAACTCCTTTAGCTTTACCTTATCTGGAAGCACTTTATCTGCCCTCCCATTCTAAATGATAGCTTTGCATCCAAGTAATCTTGGATGTAGGTCCTTGCCTTTCATGACTTCAGATACTTTGTTCCAGCCCCTTCTAGCCTGTAAGGTTTCTTTTGAGAAATCAGCTGAGAGTCTTATGGAAACTCCTTTGTAGGTAACTCTCTCCTTTCCTCTTGCTGCTTTTAAGATTCTCTTTTTATCTCTAACCTTGAGTAACTTAATGATGATGTGCCTTGGTGTGTTCCTCCTTGAGTCCAATTTCTTTGGGACTCTCTGGACTTTCTAGACTTCCTGGGAGTCTATTTCCTTCACCAGATTTTTTCCTTCATTATTTTTTCAAATACATTTTTTATTTCTTGTTCTTCCTCTTCTCCTTCTGGCCCTCCTATGATTCGGATGCTGGAATGTTTAAAGTTTTCCTGGAGGTTCCTAAGCCTCTCCTCATTTTTTGAATTCTTATTTCTTCATTCTGTTCTGGTTGAGTGTTTATTTCTTCCTTTTGTTCCAAATTGTTGATTTGAGTCCCAATTTCCTTCCCTTCACTGTTGGTTCCCTGTACATTTTGCTTTTTTTCACTTTGGGTAGTCTTCATTTCTTCCTTCATTTTGTGACCAAGCTCAATCAATTCTGTGAGCATCCTGATTACCAGCGTTTTGAACTCTGCATCAGATAGGTCATCTATCTCCTCATTGCTTAGCTATTTTTCTGGAGTTTTGATTTGTTCTTTCGTCCGGGCCTTATTTCTTTGTCTTGGCATACCTGTTATGTTGTAGGGGGCAGAGCCTTAGGTATTCACCCAGGTGAGGCAACCCTCTTTGCTGCATTGTGGCACTGTCTGTGGGGGAGGGATTAGAGAGGGTACAATGCCACTCACTCACTCTGCTCTAGCCCCACTTTCCAACAAACTCTCCTGTGAGACTGGGAGTTTCTCCTGCCTTCAAAATCTCTTCAGTACTTTATAGCTGGAAGTTTTGAGTCTTTAGTTTTCCATCCAGCCATCCCTGCCTCACCCACACAGTTTAGGATGGGCTGAAAGCAAAGAGTATGAAGATTTTTCATATATGAGCTGAATCTGGATAGTTGGGATTTGATTATAGCAACAAATATAACTTTAATGTATACAAGGCTAAAATGTGTGCTCAGAAGAGAGTAAGTTCATATGTTTGATTCTTACAACTGTGAGCATTACTATCCCTAAGGTAATTAGGGCCAAATAAGTGTAAATGATTTTGCTAAGGTCATAGTAGTAAGTGTGGGCAGAGCTGGGGCTAGAAACTAGACCTTCTGATTCCTAGTTTAGTGTTCTATCCACTCTATTACTGCCACAGGTCCAACTGACAGCTGTTAAATTCTGCTCAGGAGTCAGGGGCAAGACTATTGGTTGAAAGGAACATCATATTGCTATTTTTATGAGAGTCCCTGAGTGTTAGACAGGTGCACAGAGTGTGCCCTCTCCAACCATGGCCTTCTATGGAGGTGAGTGGAGCATGGCATTGGGACAATTTGTTTCTTCACCTGGTCCAGTCTTACTTCCTCTCCTCCATTCTAAGTGCCACTTGGTAAAAGACCAGCCACCCTAAGCAGAGTCATCAAAGCCCTTTAACATGGAAAAAAATAAAATTAACATGGAATAATTAGTATCTAAGACTGAAAAGAATCAAGGAGGGTGTTAGAGGAACAGAAATTGAAGTTGGTGGGGAAAAGTATAAAGATTCGACACGAATCTGGATTTCAGTCAAGGCATCTTAAAAGTGAGTAATGTAAGTCAGTGTGACAGCCACTGGGATATTTTGACTAGAAAGGACGTATTTTCAGTTGCTAACTAAGAGGGAGAAAATGAAAAGAGATTAAGTTTCCTGTAGAAGGAAAGAGATAGAGTTAAAAAATTGTGGATTTTTTACTAAAAAATGTCCACTTACGTAGTGATTTTTATGTGCTTAGTGCTTTACAAATACTCTTTAAATTCTCACGATTGACAGACCTTTAGCCAGATTCATCAAGAAAACAAGAGAACTCAAATAAGTAGAAACAGAAATGAAAAAAAGAGACTACAATCAACACCACAGAAATACAAAGGATAATAAAAGAATACTATGAACAATTATATGCCACTTATTGGACAACTTTGACAAACTAAAAGAAATGGATAAATTCCTAGAAACATACAACCTCCCAAGAGTGAACCAGGAAGAAACAGAAAATCTAAACAGATCAATTACTAGCAATAAACTGAAACAGTAATTGAAAAAAAAAAAACCAGCTCCCCAAAAACAAAAGTCTAGGACCAGATGCCCTCACCAGTGAATTCTACCAAACATTTAAAGAAGAATTAATATCTCTTCTTCTCAAACTATTACAAAAAATTGAAGAGGAAGAACACTTCCAAATTCATTCTACAAGGCCAGTATTATCCTGACACCAAAACCAGACAATGACACCAGAAAAGAAAGAAAGAAAAAAAGAAAGAAAGAAAAAAGAAAATTATAGGCCAATATCCTTGATAAACATAGATGTGAAAATTCTCAATGAAATAGTTCTAGCAAACTGAATTCAATAATACATTAAAAAGATTATATACCATTATCAAGTGAGATTTATCCCAGGGATGCGAGGATGGTTCAATATCTGTTAGTGATGTGATAACATCACATCAACAAAAGAATAAAAATTATGTGGTCATCTCAGTTGATGCATGAAAAGCATTTGACAAGATTCAACATCCATATATGATAAAAACTCTCAACAAAGTGGATATAGAGAGAACTTACCTCCACATAATAAAGGCCATATATGACAAAACATACCTAACATCATACTAATGCTGAAAAATTGAAAGATTTTCCTTTAAGATCAGGAACAAGACAAGGATGCCCACTCTCACCACTGTTATTCAATAAAGTATTAGAAGTCCTAGCCACAGCAATCAGACACAAAAAAGATATAAAAGGCATCCCAATTGTAAAGGAAGAAATAAAACTATCGCCATTTGCAGGTGACATAATATCATATATAGAAAAACTCCAAAGATTCTACCAAAAATTAATAAAAGTAATAAATGAATTCAGTAGAGTAGCAGAATAAAAAATTAATATATGAAAATTTGTGGCATTTCTATGTAGTAATAACAAATGACCAAAAGGAGAAATTAAGAAAACAATCCCATTTATAACTGCATCAGAAATAATAAAATACTTAGGAATAAATTTAACCAGGGAGGTGAAGACCAATGCTCTAAAAACCATAAAACATTGAAGAAATAAATTGAAGAGGACTCCAAAAAGGAAAGGCTATATCATATTCATTGATTAAAAAGATTAATATCTTTAAAATGTTCATGCTACCTAAAACAATCTACAGACTCAATGCAATCCCTATCAACATACCAACGTATTTGTTCTTCTCAGAACTAGAACAAATAATCCTAAAATTTATATGGAACCACCAAATACCACATATAGCCAAAGCAATCTTAAGAAGGAAGAAGAAAGTTGGCAGTATCACACTTCCTGATTTCAAACTATACAACAAGGCCATGATAATCAAAACAGTATGGTACTGGTACAAAAACAGACACACACACATCAATGGAACAGAATAGAGAGGCCAGAAATAAACCCTTGCATATGGTCAATTAATCTATGACAAAGATGGAAAAAATATACAATGAAGAAATGACAGTCTATTTAACAAGTAGTGTTGGGAAAACCGAACAGATACATGCCAAAAAAAAAAAAAAAGAAAAAAGAAACTGGACTACTTTCTTACACCATATACAAAGATGAACTAAAAATGGATTAAAGATAAATGTTCAACCTAAAACTATAGAACTCCTAGAAGAAAACATAGGTAATAAACTCTTTGATATCACCCTCAGTAATATCTTTTTGGGTATGTCCCCTCAGGAAAGGGCAACAGTGGAAAAAATAAACAAATGAGATTACATCAAACTAAAAAACTTCTTCGCCGTGAAGAAAATTAACAACAAAATGAAGACAACCTACTGAATTGAGGAAAATATTCACAAATGATACTCATATATCCAATAAGGGGCTGATATCCAAAATATATAAGGAACTCACACAATTCAATAAGAAAAAAATAAATGAATGATCAAAAAATGGACAGAGGGGCCCTGGCCAGTGTGGCTCAGGTGGTTGGAGCACTGTCCCATACACTGAAAGGTTGCTGGTTCGATTCCTGGTTAGGTTGTGGGTTGTATCGCCAGTTGGGGCACCTACAGAAGGCAACCAATTGGTTTCTTTCTCACATCAGTGTTTCTCTCTCTCTCTCTCCACTTCCCCCTCTTTCTGAAAATCAGTTAACATGCCCTCAAATGAAAATAATAAATAAATAAATAAATAAATTTATTTTTAAATGGACAGAGAACATGGAAAAAAAAAAACATTTCTCCAAAGAAGACATACAGATGGTCAATAGACATATGAAAAGATGCTTAATATCACTAATTAGAGAAATGCAAATCAAGACCACAATGAGATAACACCTCATGCCAATAAAAAAGGCTGTATAAAAAAGACAACAAATAACAAGTGTTGGTGAGGATGTGGAGAAAAGGGAACATTTGTGCACCCTTAGTGGGACTATAAATTGATATGGCCACTATGAAAAACAGATGAAGATTCCTTAAAAAATTAAATAAAAAACTACCATATCACCCAGCAATTCCACTTCTTGGTGTTTATCTGAAGAAAACAAAAACACTAATTTGAAAAGATATATGTGCCCATATATTCATTGCAACATTATTTACATTAGCCAAGATATGGATGCCACCCAGGTGTCCATTGACAGATGAATGGATAAAGAAGGTATGATATAATGGGATATTACTCAGCTATAAAAAAGTGAAATCCTGCCATTTGTGACAGCATGGTATTATGCTAAGTAAAATAAGTCAGACAGAGAAAGGCAAATACTACATGAGTTCTCTTACATGTGGAATCTAAAAGAAAAAATAAATCAATAAATAAAACAAAGCAAAACCAGACTCACAGAAAGAGAGACAAACTGCTGGTTGCTAGAGGGGAGGTGGTTGGAGGGGCGGGTTAAAAAGGGAAGGACAATGGTCCACAGCACTGTGGCCACCTGCCTGCTGAGAGGTGGGTACTAGACTTAGTGTGGTGATCACATTGTAAGGTATAGAAATGTCAAATCACTATGTTGTACACCTGAAACTCATATAATATTGTATGCCAACTATACTTTAATAAAACAATAAACAAATCCTCACAATCACCTTATGAAATAGGTGCTGTTACCACTCCCATTTTGCAGGTGAGGAAACTGAAGCACAGCAGGATGGATAGCTTACTTAAGGTCGCACGGTGGGGAAGCAGGAGAACTGGGATTCAAAACCAGGCAATCCAGCTTCGAAGTCTTGCTCTTGACCTCAGTGACTTTCAGGTCAAAATTCAGAAGTGGATATAACTGTATGTTTTAGAAGTAGGGAATAAAAACGGCTATGAGAACCCATGGGGGGACAGAACATGTGAGATTTAAGTGTCCAAGGCTAGGGCAGGAGGAGGGGACTAAGTCTTTCCCTGACTTATCCCTGTTTATGATGAGGGTAAGTCAGGAAGACTATCCTTTTACAGAGACAAAGCCGAAGTGGCCTCCAAATTCCCTCTTTAATGAATGATGGCTGACCCATCCTGGAGCAGAAAAAATAAGAGTAGCGTTGTAAGACTGGGAGGGACACCCCAAACCACAACTCGCAGAAGGCAGGATGTGGACAAAGGAGGACGCCGCAGAGAAGACAGCCTGCCGCAGAGAAGACAGCCTGCCGCAGAGCTGCGCGAGGCCTCCTCTCGTTACCCAGCGCGCCGGTGGTGGGCGGTGGGTCCAGAGCGAGCGTGAGGGCGGCTCGGGAGTCAGGGCTGCCGTGGTGGTGGTGACGTAGGTCGCAGGGGGTTCTTAGCCATAGGTCTCTAGGCTCCCCAAGTCTGTAGTGAAATTCCTGGAGGTATGTAAACTTAGGAAAAATTATATCTTTATTTTCACTAACCTCTGAACTGAAATTTAGTATTTCTTTCAATTATGAATGTTAAAACAAACCAGAGTAGTATTAGAACTTGACTTTGTCACCAACAGAAATCACAAATACTTTTATATTACATTGAAATTGCTGCAGATATCTTAAAATATCATTTATATTCATCACTACTTTGAAATTATGGTAGTTATTAGACCTGCATTATTAAATTACATAATTTTCAGATTTTCATACTTTGATAAACTATATTTCAATAAAACTGGTTGCCTTTACAATTTTATGTGTTTTGTGCATTGAAAAAATTTCAGGCCAAGACCATTCAATGGGAAAAGAATAGTCTCTTCAATAAATGGTGTTGGGAAAGTGGGATATCCACTCGCCAAAGAATGAAGCGGGATCCTTACTTTATACCACACAAAATTAACTCAAAATGAGCCAAGGATCTAAATTTAAGACCTGAAACTATAAAACTCTTAAAAGAAAATATAGGGGAAAATCTTCATTATCTTGGATTTCACAACAGTTTCTTAAATATGACACCAAAGTCACAGGCAACAAAAGAAAAAATAGATAAGTTAGATTTCATAAAAATAAAAAAAAATGTAGTGCACCAAAGGACACTCACAACAGACTGAAAAGACAGCCTACAGAATGGGAGAAAATATTTGCAAATTATATATTGATGAGGATTTAATATCCAGAACATATAAAGAGCTCCTACAACTCAACAAACGATGAACAACCTAATTTTAAAAAGGGCAAAAGAAAACAGATATTTCTCCAAAAAAGACATACAAATGACCGATAGCCCATGAAAAGACAGTCGTCATATCTGGTCATTGGGAAATGGAAAACAAACAAGCAAAACCCACAGAGAGACACCACTTCACATTTACTAGGATGTCTATAATAAAAAGATGGTTAATAATAAACACACAGGATATGGAGAAATCGGAACACTTGAACACGGCTGGTGTGAATGTAGCATGGCGTAGCTGCTGTAAAAACGTTTGGCAGTTCCTCAGAAAGTTAAACATAGAATTTCCACATGATCCAACAACTCTACTCCTAGGGATATTCCTAAAAGGATCGAAAACAAGGACTCGACACTCCTATGCCAATACTCATGGCAGCATTATTCATAATAACCAAAAAGTAGAAACAGCCCAAGTGCCCACCAGCAGATGGATGGATAAACAAAATGTGCTGTATACACATAATGGAATGTCGTCAGCCATAAAATGAAGTACTGGTTTGCGCTCCAACCTTGATGAACCTGGACCATGCGGCTAAGTGAAGTAAGCTGCTCAGGAAAGACAAATATTGTATGGTTCCATTTAAATGAAATATCTAGAGTCGGCAATTCATGGAGACGGAAAGTAGAAGAGAGGTTACCAAGAGCCGGGGGAGGGAAAAGTGGGGCGTTATTACTTAATGGGTACAGAGTTTCTGTTTAAGGCAGGGAAAAGTTTTGGAAACAGGTAATGGTGATGGTTACACAATACTGTGAATGTCATTAATGCTGATTCGTACACTTAAAAATAGATAAAACTGCTAAGTTAGTGTTATATATACTTATATATTTAGTGTTATATATTTATATATTTATAATGTTATATATTTATAATATAATGTGGGAATATATATATTTACCACAATAAAAAATAAAAATAATATTCTGCAAAGAGGTTCATAGGCTTTCCCAGACTGCTAAAAGTCTCACAACACAGAAACAGGTTAGGAGCCCCTGGACTGTAGGACCACACAGTCGCCCTGAGTATCAGAGGAGGGGTCCCCTGCTGATGATCACAAGTACCGTGCGGGCACAGCTGGGTGTGAGGCTAAAAGGATGTCATTCTGCTACCATTAATTCATCCACCATGGTTGCTTTTTGTCGTTGTTGTTAGGAGACTGGTAATGGTGGTTAATCAAACAACGTATTTATTAAATATCACCCTTCGGTGCTGCAGGGGACATCCAAGGTCTCTGTGCTCAAGAAGTTTACAGTCAAGAAGGTGCTACGGGACACAGCACACACACACAACCGAAGAGAAACCGCTCAGTAAACTAAGGTTCCGGTGACAGGAATTCAGAGGAGAAAGAGAGGGATAGGCACTGAAAGGAGTCAAATGGGGTTCTGGGGCTGCCAGCTGGGCAGCAGGTGGATGGCCGCACACACGCACCTGCACTGGACGTGGTGTCTGACAGTGGTGATGTCGATGTCCATGTTGCCGGAGGAAGCGGACTTCCTCCTGTGTTCCTGTTGAAAGGTCTCCTCATTGTACACATCTCGCTTAACATCGTACGTGAAAGAATTCTCCCTGTATTTGGGGTCAAAGCCGTGACTGCTACTCTCTAGTTGCATCATTTCTGGATGGATGAAAACAGATCAAACGAAAAGCAATTTAGAAAATCTAGACCCTTTTAAATAAAATTTCCATATAATGATACCTTATATTTGCCTAACACATTGTAGTATTATAAAACTTTCTCATGTGTTTTACAATTTTATACTCAAAACCACCCTACAAAGAATGAAAAGTGAGAATTATTCTCATCTTGGAGAAACTGGAGCTCCAAAGTTTAAACAGACTTGGCTGTTATACGATTAGAGTCTGGACTAGAACCCAGGCATCCTGCTAGGAAGTTTAGTTTTATTTATATTCAGTTATGCTGTAGGAAAATGATTAAGAGGTACAAGTTAATATAACCACTAACTTTCACCAAAAAAGTGCAGAGGGTTAAGTGGTCAGTCAACGCAGTGTCTTCCTAACTCCTCTATTGAAATAGCGTACCTATCATTATTATCTCTGTACCCTGCCCTGTTCTTCACAGCAGTTGCCAACGCCCGACCCAGCACTGTGTGCTTGACCGCTGTCCGTCTCCCACACTGAAATGTACGTCTAAGGGGCAGGACTTTTTGACTGTTCGTGGCTGTATTCTCAGGGCTCAGAATAGTGCCTGACACTTAGCAGCCCCTCAACAAATATTGGTTTTTAATATTTTACAATTTTATTTGTCAATTATGCCTTAATAAACCTGATTTTTTAAAAGATTTTATTTATTTTTAGAGAGAGGGGAAGGGAAGGAGAAAGAGAGGGAGAGAAACATCAATGTGTGGTTGCATCTTGTGCACCCCATATTGGGGACCTGGCCCGCAACCCAGGCATGTGCCCTGACCAGGAACCGAACCAGCAACCTTTTTGTTCACAGGCCAGCACTCAATCCACTGAGCCACACTAGCCAGGGCTCAACAAATATTTCTTAATGACTATGTAGCATTCAATTAGTGGCCTCATGGTGTAGCAGAAAAAGCATTGCACAGGGTCTCAGGAGCCTGGTGATCTAGTCTTGGCTGTTTTTCTAACTAGCTGTCTGATTGGGGGCAAGTTTCTTAGAAAATAAGTTTCAGTGTCAGTTTCCTTGTCCATAAAATGATGTGGTTGGGCCATATGACCTTTAAGGGTCACATTAAGCTTTAAAACTCTGTATGGTCTTGCTGTTTTAAGAGAATGAGAAGGAGGCGTTCATGAGGATGGATATAGTTCCATCTCTGTGAGAAAGTATAATCATTCTGGATCATCTGTGTTTTTGAAAAATAAAAAAGGCATAAACTAAAATTCTTCCATATCAATGTAAAATAGCATATATGTATCACAGCTCTAAAATACACTGGCAAACACAAAGTCTGTAGGTCATACAAATAGTTCATTAACAGGTGAGGCTGCAAACAAGTTTAATGTGCCATCAACGTCATTTTCCCTCCAGGTGATCACGCATCCTCGCCATCGCCAACCTTCGCAGAGCACTTACTATATGGTCAGCGTTGCACTAGAGTTTTTTCATTCACTTCCCACAACAATCCTAGTATTACTGTTATCCCTACTTTGTAGGTGCTAATATTGAGGTTTTAGAAAAGTTAAGTAACTGGGCCATAGTTACATATTGTAGTTTTACCCTCAAAGCGTTGGGTAGCAGCAGCGTGCTAGATAACACCTTGAACTAAAAATCACGAATTCAATAAAGAAGTGAGAATGTGGTTGGGAACACAGAGGAGGATGGAAGAGGTATTTTACAATGTGTCACTTAAGAAAATTAGTACTTCGTGTCTACAGAAAAAAAACCCCAGCTAGAATTGTACATTAACACATAAGTAATATTTCTGTTTTTCCCCCACCCATAGGAATATTTGACCCAGTCTTCCTTTTTTCCCCCCATGTAATCTTACAATAAAGTTCCATTAGTAGAATATACGTGTTCCTGGCAACTAGAAGAGCCTACTTAACTTGTTAATTATATGGAGATTATAGTAACTTTCATCCTGGGTTAGATCTGAGGTCTAGAATCCAGCATTTTGTTTCTGAAAGTGGCAGTGAGGACGGGTTAGTGAGAAGCAGTCAATGTATGGACATCGAGAACAGGGGCAGCGGTGGGACTGGGGTGGGGGAGGGGGCAGCAGCTACTCAGCTCCAGCAATTGCTGTCCTGGGTCATGTTGGGCCCAGCATGGCCAGATCTGATCTTTTTGAAGAGAAGCCATAATTCCAGATATTATCTGAAGTTCTGATTTTTACATGTTGTCCATTACTTTACATATTTTTAAAAACATAGGACACATCTAACTGAACACCTCAGCAGGCTGGATTCAGCCTGTGGGCCGCCACGTGTGACTGGTATATCAAGAGCCTTGTTATTGAAGACAAAAACATCCTCCGCTCCTCCCATCACAAATTATAGATTATCCCCCAAGAATTTCCCTTTCAAAGCTAAGTATTTATATTTCCTGTTGTACCCTTTGGAGGCACCGTATCCTATTAGTTCACTCATGGAAGTAGTGTTTCATTTTCTTGACTTCAGTCTACATTATTTATATTCAGGAGGTGGCCTTAATCTACTAGCCTTCAATTTACTGTTGAATTTAGTGAGTTCCTCAGAGTCCTACCGTAATAGCAGAGCCAGTCTGAACTCAGCCTCTCTGATTCCAAAATAGATACCAAATCCTAATACAAGGTAATCTCCTACAGAGTGGAATTAATAATCCCGACCTAGAAGGATGAGGAAGACCTCCTGGAGGAGACATGATTTGAGCTTTGCTATGTCTATACTGGGGGCAGGGAGGAGGGAGAATGAGGTGTTTCAGGACTAGGACAGGATAAATTTCAGAGATAATAATAAGGCAAGTAATTCAATAAATCTTAGTAAAGTCAATGTTAAGCCCCCCAAAAGTAGGTTGAGGCCTATTAGAGGGTCTTGACTGCTGGGTTCAACCTGGACTTTTTAGCTATTGAAAGTGTTTGAGCAAATGTAGTGCTGCGCATAGAGACCCTGCCTCGGAAGACGAGCTGTGTCCGTGCCGTGGTCTAGGGCTGTGCTGCCTGGGCAGCAGCCTCTAGCTACCTGAAGCTATGTAAATTCAGCTTAATTAAAATAAAAAAAAAATTAGGTTCCTCCATCACACTAGCCACATTTCAAATGCTCAACAGCCACACGTGCCAGGGGCTGCCATGCTGGATAGCACAGACATGAAACATTTCCCTCATCACGTTAAGTTCACCGAACAGTACTTGGAGTTAGAGCCAGAGGTCAAAAGGCCAACTGGGACGGTCACTATGACTATTACAGTAGTCTAGGGGAGGGGCAATCGAATTGCAACCCGTGGGGCCCTGGAGAGGATGACTAGGAGGGGCACATCCCACGACTGGCTAAGGCAGTAAGAGAAAACACATGGTTTACTCATTGGGCGTTTTTTTCGTAGTCTCCTCTGGAATTTCTTCAGCTCCATTATGCCTTTCTTGATTTCATAGAAACCCTGGTGGTTCATTTTTATGCACTAGCAGAACCCCTTTCCCCACAAGGTGCAGTGACCAGAAGCTCCTGCTGACAAGTGGCAGATGTACTTTGGTGTGGAAAGGTGATGCACTTCAGAAAAACATCCAAACTACATTGATGGGATAATGACCTTTCAGCCAAGACACAGAACAAGAGGGAGTCTCCGTTACTGTCTCCTAAGCATTAGTGTGATGGGGCCTCTGCACGCAGTGAGATCAACAACATACAAAGCTCTACCTGTAATCTGGAAGATAAATATCTACTTAGAAAACAATTCTCTGATGCTACCTGCCATCAGACAAAATATTTAGGTGGGTGAACCATGGGTATGAATTTGCTACGGTTTCATTTTGGAATTCTATAAATGTGACATAATTTGGGATATATGGATTCACTATGAACTAATAGAAATTAATTTGATATCTGTAAGTCACACTCTGTTCTTACATAAACAGCATCACCACCTGGGAAATAGGTTAGAAATACAAAATCTCAGGATCCCCCAAGCAAGACCTGAATTAACCAGAAACTCTGAGAATGGGCCAGCAGTATAGTTTAGGAAGGCCTCCAGGTGATTTCGATACACAATAAAGTATGTGAACCACTGTAAATGTAGCCAATTATTTTATTTAGCCTTTCAATGCTAAATTAGGGGGCACTGTTAAAATACAGGCACTTTTGACCTAGCTCCTTCAACCCCTAAAAGACCCCTATCTATCCAGCCACCCATTGATTCGTTTACATAATATTGAAAGTATTTTAATGTCGAGAATAAAAAATTTAGACTTCCGGCCAAGATGGAGGCATAGGTAGACAGACTGTGCCTCCTCACACAACCAAAAGAGGAAAAACAACAATTTAAAAAACAAAAACAGCCAGATTTGACAGAAAACTGAACTGAGTGGAAGTCCAACAACCAAGGAATTCAAGAAGACATGTTCATCCAGACCAGTAAGCGGGGCGGAGCCAGGAGGAGAGCACTCGGCAAGACGCGGTTTGTGGAGCAGTACCAGCAACGCTCCAGCCGCCCGAAGAGGCCCATGGCGGGTGCACCTGGCCAAAATGCGGCAGGTGCACTCGGTGAAACCTGGGCTGAGACTGGTGGACTGGGCGGTCCCTCATTCTCACGCAGATAAACCGGGAGGAAAAGCTAGGGAGCAGAACAGACTGCTAGGCCCACCAATGCAGGGAAATAAAGCCTCAAACCACCAATTGAATACACCTGTGGGGGTTGAGGTAGCAGTGGGAGGTACTCCCGGCCTCACAGGAGAGTTCGTTGGGGAGACCCACAGGGACTTGAAACTGTGCCGCCCGTCCACTCACCCCGGAGCCAGCAAAGAAGGGCCCAACTTGACTGTGGGTAGCTGGGGAAGTGCAGAGAACAGAGTAAGCGCCATTGTTCTCTCAGGCCCCGCCCCCACAGACAGCGTCACAACACAACGGCGTGGGTTACCCCGTCCTGGTGAACAACTAAGGTTCCACCCCTTAAAGTAACAGGTGAACTGAGAAAAAAAATGGCCCAAATGAAAGAACACATCCAAGCTCCATAAAAAATACAACTAAGTGACGAAGAGATAGCCAACCTATCAGATGCACAGTTCAAAACACTGGTAATCAGGATGCTCACAGGATTGGAAGAAAGATGGTCTCAATTAGTTGAACAAATAAAGGATAATATAAAGGAAATGAGGGGAAATCTACAGGGAACCAATAGGGATGAGAAGGAAACTGGGACTCAAATCAACGGAATGGACCAGCAGAAAGAAAAAAAACATTAAACCAGAAAAGAATGAAGAAACAAGAATTCAAAAAACTGAGGAGAGCCCTGGCTGGTGTAGCTCAGTGGATTGAGCGCGGGCTGGGAACCAGAGGGTCCCGGTTCGATTCCCCGTCAGGGCACATGCCTGGGTTGCGGGCCGGGTCCCCAGTGAGGGCCATGTGAGAGGCAACCATACATTGCTGTTTCTCTCTCTCTCTGTCTCCCTCCCTTCCCCTCTCTCTAAAATAAATAAATAAAAATCTTAAAAACAACAAAAAACTGAGGAGAGGATTAGGAACCTCCAGGACATCTTTAAATGTCCCAACATCCGAGTCATAGTGGTGCCAGAAGGAGAAGAGGAAGACCAAGGGATTGAAAACTTATTTTAACAGATAATGAAGGAGAACTTCCCCAAGCTGGTGAAGGAACTAGACTTTCAGGAAGTCCAGGAAGCTCAGAGAGTCCCAAAGAAGCTGGACCTAAAGAGGGACACATCATAATTACATTACCCAAGATAAAGAATAAGGAGAGAATCTTAGAAGCAGCAAGAGAAAAGGAGACAGTTACCTACAAAGGAATTCCCATAAGACTGTCAGCTGATTTCTCAAAAGAGACCTTGCAGGCAAGAAGGGGCTGGAGAGAAGTATTCCAAGTCATGAAAGGCAAGGACCTACATCCAAGAATACTCCACCCAGCTAAACTCTCATTTAGAATGGAAGGGCAGATAAAGTGCTTCTCAGATAAGGTCAAGTTCAAGGAGTTCATCATCACCCAGCCTTTATTACACAAAATGTTAAAGGGATTTATATAAGGCATGGAGGGATATCAACAGGGGAGTCGGAGGGGGAGAGAGGGAAAAAGTACAGAGAATAAGTAACATAAGCGGTAGGTAGAAAAGAGACAGGGGAAGGTTAAGAATAGTATAGGAAATGTAGAAACCAAAGAACTTATGTGTATGACCCATGGACAAAAACTAAAGGGCAGGGAATGGAGGGGTGGGGGTGGAGGGGAAGAAAGGGGGGGGAATGTGACAACTGTAATCGCATAATCAATAAAATAATATTTAAAAAAAATTTAAAAGCAACCCAACATACATGAAATCCTGAGCCTAATTAAGCTGCAAGGATTTTTCCTCCGATACTGTCTTAAACATCTCTCATGTTCTCTATAATCATGGGAAGGTGAAATTCACTCCCAAAATTTCAAAATAAGCGTTTGGAATTCCATCAGAAACACCTCTTTCCCCTTTGCCACCTGCATGTTTATGGGGAATGTATGTGGAATATAGAAGGCCCAAACAAAGAGCATTGCTTTCAGTGTCCCTCAGTCACTCTGCCTAGTGGCTGGGAGGAATAAGAGGACAGCCCCCATGGAGCTGACCACCGGACACAGAAACGGCTATCTTATTGTGACCTGATGAGAGTATAACAATTAGGGTGTGCTGGGGAGAACTCGCTACGGGGTGGGATGTTGGAGAAGGCTCCACAGGGGTCGCCGAGACGCAGGAGTTGGTAAGAAGAGAAAGGGGCTGAGTGGGGGCGGTAGAAGTGTGGGCTCAGTCACAGGGAACAAAAGGAACGAGAGCAGTGAGGTCTGGAAGCAGAGGCCCGCCGGGCAGTCGGCCTCAGCCGATGGACGGGTGGTGGGCGAGGCTGCAGCGCGCCGGTTCTGGGGCTGCTGGCCGCTCAGGCCAACGAGTTTGAAAGGGTTCGCCTTGCAAACCGCGCACAACTGTCACTGCCACTCCACGCGGCCTTTCAAACTTAGAGACGATGCCTCTGAGAGGCAAGCTCCCAGGGACGGCCGTCATTCATTCATTCCACGCATTTTGACCGAGCACCCGCGGCGTGCCCGGCCCTGCCAGTGACGGACGCCGCCCCAGCCCGGGGCTGTCCCTCGCCCCAGGACGCGGGCGCCCCGGGCCGCCGCAGCCTCGCCGCTCTGACCTGCAGCCCCGGTACCCGGGCGTCTCCCGGCAGCGGCTCACCGGGCTCCTCGGCCGGGCCGGGAGTGCGGGCGCCGGAGGCCCACGCAGCTGCGGCCGGGCTGGCGGCGCTGCGGGCACCGGCGCAGGCGGTTCCCGAGCCGTTGCGGCCGAACCCGCGGGCGTTCGGGGGGGCGGGCGGCGAGAGCGGGGGCGAGGAAGGGCAGCACAGGCAGCTGGTGGGGAGCAGGGTACCTGGGCCGCCCACCTGTGCACCCAGGCCTCCACTCGCTTCCAGGTCTGACTATCCTTAATCGAGGGCCTTCCTGACGCCAGGCCTCGTGCCCCGCACCTCGCACACAGTGAGTCACCTGAAGTCTCCCCACGACCTCATCAGGTCAGGTGAGGCGCGAGGAAACTGGAGGCCAGAGGGTCAGCCAGATCTCCACCCTAGCTCCGGGTCCGCACCAGCCTGGGTCCGCCCGCTGCAAGACACTGCGGCCCGGGTCTCCCTCTCTGCTCCCTCTCCGTGTACCCGCTTTAACGCCGCCTTCTGAACTCAGCGCCCGTCGCTTTCCCACTGCAGCCTTACGTCCCCGATCGTCTGTTGCAGTTTTACACTTGCTGGACTGCTGTGTTAAACGTTATTCACTTTACCTGTTCCTTTTTATACATTGTCTCACCCCTAAAGGGTCAGGGATTTTTATCTTTCATCAATTGCTGAATCAGCAGTACCTAAAACTGTGTGGTAGATATAGTAAGTGCTCAATAAATTTGTGTTGACTCATTGAGTGATTGCCCTGAAGTTCACTGTAAGCTCCTGCAGGCGGCAACTGTATCTGTTTTTCAGTCGCCCTTCCATCAGAAGTGCCTGGCACCTAGTAGGCATTCAGTACATATTTTCTGAATGAGTAAATGTAATGCTCACTTCATCTTTACCCTTGTGGTCACTCTCACCTCATCATCCCAGTTTGTTGGATACATTTGTGAATTTCTTAGAATTCCTACTTCCAAGTTTCCTCTCCTCTGTTTTCCACTCGCTCATTCCCCTAATTCCTCACTCCCAGCCCTTGTTTTCTTCAGTCACATTTTTGTTCTCATTCCTCCTTCAGCTTTCATTGCTTCTTTCAAAGCTCCCTGACCTGCAGGTTGGCTTGGAACATTTTCAAGCACCATGTCTTTGTAGGATAGAGAATCCAGGCTAAGCCACATTGATTTAAAAAGAAAAAGAAAAGAAAAAAGCTTCATATGAATCACCCACAAATCAGGTCTTAGGTTTTCTTTATTTTTTTTCCTTGTCAAGCACTGAGGATCCTCCACCGCCTCCTAAATTGAGATCATGGTCATTGTTCATAATTTGTTCAACAAATATTTATGGGGTATCTTTTATGGTCTAGACACTATGCTAGATGCTGGGACAAGACAGGCAAAATCTGAGCACGGCAAGGGATGCATAACACAAAAGAGGATAATCATGGGAAGTGATGAGAATTTTCCTGACGTGGACCTACTTATTTCTTTTAGGGTCCAATTCTTCTGCTTATTGTAACAAGCTTTTGCATAGGAATAGGTTGGTAACAGTTGGAGTAGGTATAATAACTTGCTCATACATATTTATCTTGTTCAGCTTTATAAAAGATCCTATTAAATGGAAATGTAAGAAAGGAATTCTCTTTTGCATGAACTGGAACTGAGGTCTAAGAAAGATCAATTGACTTGCCTAATAATACCACTCTGCCCTGTTCTTCTTACTCTGAAAGGCCTGAATTAAATACTTAACATCCTCTTCAGTGGAAGCTCTTCAGGGCAGGAGTCAGTTGGTTTAAAAAATGCTTTTCAAAGGGAGATACCAAAGTGTTTCCTGAATCAGAACTACTTGGGGTTTGTTGTAAAAATGCATATTCTTGGTGCCCATCTCGGACCTATCCAATTAGACTCCCTGCAGGTCCTGGAAATCTGCATTTTACGCTCCCAAGATGATTCTTATGCACCTCAAAGTTTGAAAACTACTAGGAGAGTTTGGATGTAATATGTCAGCTTTAGTGCAGGGCTAATATTTGTTTTTGGGACAGATTTTATTAGAATTCCGAAGAGCCGGCCATATGTTCTTGAGCAGATGGGGATGCAACAGCTTTCTGGCCGGAACGCTTCTCTCTCTTTTTTTAATGCAATTATTTCTTGGAAATTGCGGGTTCCGCTGAGCAGGTGCTCTGCTGCTTGCTGGTGGTGACTAGTGGCAGTTCAAAGATCTTTCGGCTCTTTTCCCGACACCGTGTTTGTCACTATCACTTTCCACCAGGTACTTGCCCCGCCGACCACGGTGGGGCGCACGCGGCATGTCTTGCCAGCTTATCCTCTCCTTCCCGGGTCCGCCTTCGCGCCTTTAATAAGAACAGACGGCGAATTCCTCCTTCTGGTCGCCAGCTGTTGCTCTCTTCTCGCGAGAACTGCGTCTCCCGGCCTCCTCCCTCATCAGCCCCCTCCCATGGGCAGGTTCCATATTGGGTAAAATCTCGGTTCGTGGAGAGTCCCGAGAGCTCTTCTCGCGAGAGTACAGCGGGCGGCTCCTGTTCGCTGCTTCTGGAACGGCGACTACTGGAACAGCAGCAGCTGGAGCGGTAGCCAGTGGCGCAGCCCGGAGTCGGCCTGATCAGGGAGCGGGTGCAGGGAGATCGTGGCGGGCGCAGCCTTGAGCTCCGGAGTGTGTCCTTCCCATTAGCAGAGCTTGTCCCCACCGCTGAGGCGCGTCCAGCCGCTGCGGCTGGTAGGGACCGCGCGCGCGGGAGTCCGCAGGGTCGCGGCTGCCGCACCTGTGCAGGCAGCCGGTGCGGGATCCCCGCCCTGCAGCGTGGGGAACGAGAGCCAGGGAGCGGGTGCGGGTGCAGGCGCGGCCCCGGAGGGCCACCTCCTCCCCCCGCGGCCGCCGCTGGAAGATGTCTCAGGAAAGGCCCACGTTCTACCGGCAGGAGCTGAACAAGACAATCTGGGAGGTGCCCGAGCGTTACCAGAACCTGTCCCCGGTGGGGTCCGGCGCCTATGGCTCAGTGTGGTGAGTGTCACTGGGTCTGGGGCCGTGGTGGCTAGCTGGCCTTTATGTCCCAGAGCCAGGCCTGCCCCCACGGCTCAGCGATGCACCAAGCGGCAGGAATTTTCCTTGGGGGAGGGCATGGCTGCCCCTTCAACCCTTGTCCAGCACCTCCTGTGCCCCTTGCACCTCTCACCCTGCACACCTAGGTGGGTGGTCATCCGTGTGCAGGACACAGGTCCACGGTGGGCAGTGGATGGTGGTGCTGGAGCTCGACCCTGGCTTGCACCCTGCGCGTTCCCTTCTTGGAGGTTGCTGCTCCGGGGGCAGGCACCCGGGGAGGCTCTTTCGCGGAGGGGTGGGGGGTGTCCCCCTAATGGCGTCGAGCAGAAGGACCCTCTTTGGAGGTGCGCCCACCCTAGGCGCCGGAGTCTGCGCTCTGAGCAGACAAGCCCGGGGAACTGCCGGGAGAAGCACAAGGGCAAAGCCCGACCCGGAGGCTGCCGTCTTCTGAGCGAAACTGACGAGGCAGGGCGTTCTTTCCGGGTTTTTTTTTTGCAAGCCCCTGCGAAATCCCATTTTGAGAAGCGTTCTTTTTGAATTCTCAGTTCAGTTAGGAGCAACCCATAGAGCTTAAAATACCGACTTTATCTCGGTGAGCACGGTGCCAGCTTGAGTGCTGTATTTCCGATTCGGTTGAAAGCGTATTTCCTTTTCGCAGACTGGGGGGTGGGTGATAGTGCCTGCAAGAACAGTGCGGCTTGAGAAACTGGCGGCCTCACTGATTAGTCACATTCCGCTGCTCATTTAAGCATTGTTGGACAAACAATTTTCTCATTTGGAGCAAGGGAGATCCGCTGGACGCCCTCGAGATCAAAAAGTTCTGAACAATGCTGGGAGATATTGTAAATATTTTTTTAATTACGATAATTCTTGTGAATAGAACCCTGTTTTTAAAGCCCCTGAGAGAGTTTGCAGGGGACTTACCTACATTTATAGCCTGAGGTGCACGATGGTTTTCATAGGGATGTGGAATATATCAGTTTTAATTCACACTGTGGGTGTGTTTTAAATTAAATTAATACCGTAAAATTTCCGGACCTGAAACATTTACTCACTTCACTAACTTCTCTAACTTACAAGGTTTTATACACTCTATTTTAGATTTACTGTAATTTGAGAGCACCTGATCTGAAAGATTCATGTAATTCATGCCCATGCAACCTTTGAAAAGGGGTCAAGAAATAAAGTTATTTCTTGTTTTGAAACAAATTCCAGCCTTTTGAAAGTATTAATCTTTAAATATAATTCCTGTGTTTCTTAATGTCACATCATGAATTTCCTGTTTGGTAGAATCTTCTGGGTAATTGAGATTGTGCAATTATGTCCAGCAACAGATCATATTGCATTATCTAGTTCACGCCGCTTGAACCATGTTGCTGGCGGCACCATGCTTGACATCTTTTCCACATTTTTATGGTAGACAGCATATGTTTTAAGGGAATTTGCAACATTTTACTATATGTGTGTGTTATCGACTTGGTAATTTTCAAAGATATATTTGGATATTGCTCCTTTAATAGCTCATTAGTTTACTTTGTTTTTCATTCTTGAATTGACACAATAATTTTTGTAGTATCAAGTTTTTGTTACCAGTGATGTTTAAACTTTAATGGAATGCTACAGCAGAATAGTTCAACTATGGTGAGTTTAGTGAACTTGAAAAGAACTGCTTGCAGGGTTTCCCTGGTGTTGGTGTGAATAGCTCTGTACTGCATCTGGAGATCCAGATTTGCAGTCCTGTGCCATTAAAAGAACTCCACACCTCTTTAGTGTTAGTATACATTTCTGGCTTAGAAGCCAGAGATATCTGACACTTGGAAGTAATTAAGTTAAGCTGATTTTTAAAAATAGGTAATACATTCACATTGTATACAATTCAAAAGGTATAAAAGTATGTTCAGTTAAAAGTCTTTTCTTCTGTTCTGCAAAGATGCTATTCCCTTCCTCAGAGACAACCACCCTTAAGTCTCTTGTATGTCATTCCAGGGAGGCGGCGTTTGTTCGTTCTTTGGTAATATTTCTGTGAAGGGCACTTGAGGTGTAGCCTGCAGTGCATTGGTGGAGGAAAGCACAACCAGTACATGTCACAATTGACTGTAAACGAGTATAACCTATTTCGGATTAAAAATATCAATATAGATTTGCAAGTAAGTGTTACATCATTCTGAGTAGTTATTTGAAGTCGTTCTTTCAATTAGCAACTTTTCACACGTGGCAGAAAATACTTCTTTTTGTAACTTTTTTAGAATTCATTTTGGTGCCTGTATTTTTTTTCACCATCTTCATTCATCCTTTGAGTGCAGATTTTTCTTTTAGGCAATAGCAAAGTGAAATTGAATCCAAATAATTTAGAGAATAATTTACTAAAATCTGGTGAAAAAGATTTAGCATTCAGGTTGGTGATACTGTTTTATACCTAATAGGAGTCTCAACTAAAAAGTAATGACACAGAATTTCTTGTGTGACTTGTAGAACTGGGCCTGCAGTCTGTTCCCACAAGGACTGCTGAGAGCACTGTAAGGAACGCACGTCACTGAAGTGTGTCAGTCTCCGCATGTGATTGTTCCGGAGTGTGATACACTTTGATGTGTAACTTAAAATTTTATTTTTTATAGTAAGACAATTTTTATTATTTTAACTTGTACTAAGTATATAATAAAAAAGCAAATAGAGCCAGTGTGATAACCACCCATGAATTAAAGATCAAGGACTCATACTAGAAATTTGAGAATTATAGGGTTTTATAAATATGCTAAGGAAAGGGAACTAAACTAAGTCTTGCAGTTTTAAGGAACTTTGTGCATTGTTTGAGGGGAAATGAAGTAAAATTGTTTAAGAATATGTTGTTGCAGAGCATTGATTTTGTGGTGTTGGGACAGGAATCTTTGTGGTTATTTTAAGGAAACGTAAACAGGAACTTAAATGCCTTTCTCTGGGGTATGACTTTCCAGCCCCTTGCTGCCGATTAGAGGAGTGGGAGGCACTGGTAGTGTAAAGTAGTGAATTGTCCTTAAGTCCTAATCAGTTGTGTATTCAGCGGTATTTATTAAGCACCAAGCATGGACCTGAGAGCAGACTGGGTTCTTTATCGATAGAGTGCTGAGCAAGACAGAGCAGGGCAGTGCCTTCCCCTCAGAGAGCTTACCGCCTGCCGTCAGTGGGAGTCGCCTTTTATGGACGGCTTACTCTGTTCCTGGCACTGTGCCATGCGGTTTATTACATTTATTATCAGTGTGTAAGTATATAGCAAGATTTGTAGTAAGAGGTTGACAAAATTTACTAAGAGATCAAATCCAGCTCCCCGAATGCTTGTGGAACAAGATGGTATATTAATGAATATGATAAAAATAAGTGAAGCTAATTTTTGGTTAGTATTAATGGCCGTTCACCATTTTTAAATCTTTTATTTTTAAAAATTTTTTTGGGATGAGCCAGGGCACAAGTAGATAGAAATATGTCATCATTGAGTATGCGAAGATGACTTCCTCGACTTCCGGTCGATGAGAAGGGTTTGCCCTTTGCTTTTCTTGTGGCGATAATAGGCCCAGGCTGGTCTTCCCATTTGCTTTTCTTCGTAACCAAGGATGATGTCATTGGCTGCATGTTATCAGTGCTGACCAGTAAATATTTAAATATTCATATTGCTATATAAAGATTTCTAAGAAGAAGTCCAGTCCAGTTGGCTATAAAGTCATTTTATTTATCAAATCCCATTTTCTCACTGATACTTTTCCACTGGTTTCCATTCTAAAATAAGGGTATCCTGAGCCTCTAGCTTCTCAATTCTGCCAATTTTAATTTCTTTCTCTCTTTTTTTAATTCTCACCTGAGGATATGTCTATTGATTTAAGAGGGAGAGGAAAAGGAGTGGGGAGGAGAGAGAGAAACATTGATTAGTTGGGTGTGCGCCCGACCAGGGAACCTGCAGCCTAGGCATGGGCCCTGACCTGGCTCGGACCTGCAGCCTTTTAGTGTACGGGATGACGCTCCAACTGACTGCGCCGTCTGGCCAGGACTGCCAGTTTAATTTTTTGATGCTAAGGAGTACTCTGCTTTTGATTTCGCTCTAATTCGTCCTCAGAGGTGATCTGTGTGTTGACTTTGCTTTTCATGGGCAGCTGCGCAGATGGTGCTGAGCCCCCGACCGAGGCTTAGGATTCAAAGGTGGAAGAATTCACTGAGTTCAGTCACTCTCACTTCAGAATTAACTGGTATTTTAATGGGATTTTACACTTTATAAAGTATTTGCATCCAAAGTATTATCATTCAATTTTCCCTGGCTTTATGAAGGTTGGTACTATTAACCAAGCTATGTAGCCCAGGAGCTGGACTCACTCATTGAGGGAACGGCATACTTGTCAGCGCGACTTTGGATTGATTCTGGGGTTTGAACACTTTAAAAGTCCCCTTTCCTGTACCTGCTGATGAAGTTGTACTGTTTGCTTCCCCCTCCTTCCTTTTGTGAAGAAAGGGGTTGCTGGGTCACTTGTCCGTGAGCTGTGATTGTGTACAGCGAGTCCCCCCAGTGCCGTAGCGCAGCCAGTCTGAGCGGCAATGACTTGACTTATGAAAGTCACGTCTCTCCCTCAGAATTGATGAACTGAAAAATGAATTTGTTGTCCAGATTAGATTTCCCCCCACAAAATTATTAGGCGCTGTGCACATAATTAATTCCTGAATTTATGAATCTTGTTGGTTTGAAGTTTTTCAGTGTACATTTTGTAAAGTTGGGACTTCCGCGTGTGTTTGTGTTATGTAGGTATAGGATATAAATAGAAGTAATTGTCTCTCCAGAGCTGTGAAAATACATTGGATTTTTGCTCTTTACTGTGAAATTTGGTACTGATTTGTTCCTATCCAAGAGTTATAAGTACTATAGTGCTTAAAAAAAACCCAAAACCTCATTATAAACTGGCTTCTCTGACTTGAAATCTACAAATTTCGTCTCAGGGTTGCCATGGACTTGGAAGTCATGCCCACGTTTCTTCAGGACAACAAAAAGATCTCTTTAAACTTTGATTTGTTTTTTGTAAGTGAAGCTTTCACTATAGTAGTCTTTCTTTGTATAGTGCTTCCATAAATTAAGTACATGTGTGTTAAAGATTTCTAAAATCAACTGGCTTTTCAGCACTTCATTCTTTTTAAAATTTTATGTTGGGGAAGAAGAAAATGGTGACCTGTAAATTCTGCACGTTTGAAAAATAGGTCCTGGGTTCTGACATGCTTGGTTTCCAGGCCGAATGTGGGGGAGAAAGCGGCACAGAAAAGAGAGGAGTCTAGGATGACCCCTGAGTTTTGGCTTAGGACAGATGAGGAGGTTTTAGTGCCACTTCCTGAACTTTGGAGTATTACAGGGTACAGGGTTAGAAGGCAAAGGAATGGAAGATGCATTCATGCTAATTTCTCGGAGGATAGGACTCTGTATATCGATACTTTGAGCACCTACTGGGAAAGACAAAAATTTCTGCCCGTGAGAAACTCTATTCTAAGGGGGGTGGAAAGAGAAGTAGAAAATAAGTAAAATTGATAGTATGTCCAGTGATAAGTGCTATGGGGAAAAGGAAGCAAGGAAAGGAGAGGGAACACTGGGCATGGCTCTGTTGTACTTTTACACGAGGTAGACAAGGTAGGCCTCAGGGACAAAATGACAGTTGAGCAAAAACCTGAGGGAGGTGATGCAGAACACCTGTTGGATGTGGGTGTGGAGGGAAGGACTTCTCAGGCTGAGGGATCTGCTGGTGCAGAGGCCCTGAGGCAAAGGCCCTTTGTTCTCTAGGAATAGCTAGTAGACCCGTTTGGCTAGAGCTGAAGGATCCAAGGGCCAAATAGTCGTCTGTAGGAGGAGGTAGAGGGGCTGCAGATGTGAGACCCTTGTAGGGTCTCGTTTATAGAGAGCCTTTATAGGAACCATTCCTTTGACTCCTGGGTGAGAGGGGAAGCCAGGGAGGGTTATGCCCAGAGAAGAGACATGATCTAACTTATGTTTTAACAGATCACTCTGCTCTGGGGTCCCTATTTTTTTTTCTTCTGTTTTTATGAATTACAGATGCTAATTGTATTGGGTTGGCCAAAACGTTTGTTTGTTTTTTTTCTGTAAGATGGCTCTAGTAGCGCTTATTTGTTTTCAACTTCATTGAAAGCCATTTTGTTAGATTTTATTATGACAGCTATCATATTAGCGTGCATTTAAAAAAAACTTAAAATTGGTGAATTTTTGTGTAGCCATTTTTGTATTGAAGATGGAAGAAAATATGCAACATTTTCAGCATATTACTTTTTTTATTTCAAGAAAGGTAAAAACACAACTGAAACACAAAAAAATATTTGTGCAGTGTATGGAGAAGGTGCTGTGACTGATCGAATGTGTCAAAACATTTGTTTTGTGAAGTTTTGTGCTGGAGATTTGTTGCTCTACAGTTGACCAGTCCAGTTGAAGTTGATAGCAACCAAATTGAGACATTATTGAGAACAATCAACGTTATACCATATGGGAGATAGCCGACATACTCAAAATATCCAAATCAGTAAAGTTATTGGTGAAAATAAAAAATGTCCTTTTTTTTAGCAATCATTTATTTATTTATTTTAAAGATTTCATTTATTTATTTTTAGAGAGAGGGGAAGCGGGGGGAGGGGGCGGGAGAAAGAAAGGGAGAGAAACATCAATGTGTGATTGCCTCTTACATGCCCCCAACCGGGTACCCGGCCCACAACCCAGGCATGTGCCCCGACTGGGAATTGAACCAGCGACCATTTGGTTCTCAGGCCTGCACTCAATCCACTGAGCCTCACCAGCCAAGGCTGAAGAAATTTTGTAGATTGAAAGGTTCTACACATACTATGACCCTATAAAAATCAGTAGGATTTATTGTCTTCTCTGCCTTTACAGATACAAGTTTCTCTCCTCTCTCCTGCCTTTTACTGCTCTAGTTGCAGAAAATAGGTGTTCCTAAACACAGATTCCCATGGCAACACAACAGAAAGGTTATAGAACAAATGTTTATTTTGTTTAGATCTGCTGTCTGAGTAACTTTAGACCTTGAACATGTTCGCTCCTGTTACTTTGAATGATGTTGTTACAGATTTCCTTGTTTTCCTGAAAACCTCCCCTAGGCCCTGGAGGTGTAGTCCCCGAGCCTGTGACGCGAAGGGGGGTGTGTGGCATGTGCGTCTCTTACTGTCAGTCTGCCCACAAATGTGCTTTGGTCGCTTGTCCAGTCCTACGATCCGGAGTGTAGGCATCATGGAGCACACGGCCATGGCAACAACAAAAAAAGCATGCCAGCAGGCCCCTTTGTTTTCTAAAATTAATTAATTCAGTATTTCCAGGCAGGCACTGTACTAGGTGTTGTGTTTATAAAGATTGAAAAAACACAAAAGCAGGAAGGGCTTCTGTTCTTGAAAGTATCATTCTACAAGGGGCGTATTTGTGTTTCCTCAGATCACCGTGGAAGTCCTCTTTTGGAAGTAGCTCTTTTTTTCTGCAATTTTTAAAAAACTTAAATTGCCATCTCAAATCTACCTTTGTATTTCTAGTGCCTCCCTTGAAATCTTCTTTTAGATTCTTCTGTGTCTCTCTTGAATCCAGTGACACACTGGTCGCTTTTTACGTCTAGGGCAGCTTTATGCAAGGAGACGTGCTGGAACTCTGTGTCAGAGAAGCCTTTCCACCTCATGACTCAGACCTAGAAAGTGATGACATCAGCGTGTGCTAGAGGAGGTCAGAACTCCTTCTTTTGATCTGCCAGGGGCTCAGGAAGGCTCTGTTTTAGGGGAAGGAAGGGACTGTGAGGGTAAAGGTCCTCTTAAACCTTAACCCAGCCCTATGCTTCCACTTGAGGTAGTGTCTGCTGTGACCGTTTCTCTCTCACAAATCAATCTGCCCCAATCATGTCCTTCGACTGTCTTGTGGCACTTGGTTTGAGGTGTCTGGTTTATGCAGATGGATATTGAACTCTTCCATTTCCTCATCCCTGTAGTAGATAGAACTTTATTCCCAGAAATAATTGCTTTATTCTTACTGTCTCCAATAGCTATTTCTTTATTTCCTCTTCTGTCACATCCTGCATCTAGGGCTTTAGCTAACTTGAACCTTCTTGTACTTAGATGTTTGAATAATAGTTTCTATTTATGTTTTTTTTCTCCAGACTGCCAAATGCTGGTGAAAATTTTAGTTATCTTTCTAACTTGGTATAATAAAATATGCCTCCCTGATACTATTAGTATTAAATTTAAGTGAAATTGGTGTTGGTATCTTATATTGATATATTTCTAATAATGTCTCCATCTGACATTACAAATTTAACTTGCTTCCTTTTCCGATTCCTAGTTTGAGATCCTAAGTGCCTTTATGCTTTGAGATGAACAATCTCAGTAAATGATACTGATGGTAAAGGGAGCAAAAGGGGAAAAATAGCTACCTGAGAGAACACAGTATTATGAGCATCATGCTGTGTGCACATTCCCTAGTGTACGCAGTCTTCCCTGGGGTTACTCAGTCTGTTGCCGTTTTGGGTGGGATCGTTTTTGTTGGGGAGGCTGCCTCGTGTACTGCAGGATGTTTCACACTGCCCTTCTGCCCTGCCCACGAGACGCCAGCCGCAGCCCTCAGTTGGTACAACCCAGAATGTATCTAGATGTTAACCCATCCCCCCTGAGGGTCAGTGGTTGAGAACTACTTGTTTATCCTGTATATTTGAATTGACTGTCCACGAATAAAAGTGAGATCAGATCATTTGAACCTTCCACCTGCACAGAAGCTAGAAGCAGTGTGCTTTCTGTGCATGTTCCGTGTGAACCTATTTCCAGAAACCATCTCCACGGTGGCCGTGTTCACACTCTGTGTGTCCAGGTTTGCACTTCCAAAACCAATCTCAAGAATATTTCACCTTTTGGATTTCAGTCTGTTGAAATGTAATGTTTCATGATTTCCCTCGATTATTTTTCTACACATTATTGAGGACAAAGCACTCAAAGACATGGCACTAACTATCCTAGGAATAGATTCATGTTGTAAAATTGTATGGTTCAGCCTTAGGTATGTAGAGCTGATATTTGAAGAAAGCTTATCATTAGGTGAGTGATAGTCATCATGAAAATTATAATCAGGAAATGAGTGAATTACCTGAAGATTTCTATTACTCTAGGTATTTCAGGCACCATAATTTTGAAAGTTTGGAATATGTGTGTGTATACAAGGTCTGTCTGGAAAAAGTTTAATCATTATTAATATAACAAGAACAGTTTGCGCAACACGGATATCACCTGGCAGCCAAGGAGCGTGGCCTGGAATGCGCATGTGTGAACAGTGACAACTTCACTGCACTAGTCAGTGGGAGCGGTACACACCATTGAGTGAGCATGTGTACTGTGTGGCTGTCACATTCAAAATGACTGAGTATAGCGACAAATCTGCATCAAATTTTGCATTAAGCTTGAACGTTCTGCCGCAAAAGCTGTTTGGATGATTCAGAAGGCCGCAGCCGTGGGCAACTGGTGATGGGCAGCTTCATCACAACAATGCGCCCCCTCATGCATTGTGTCTCATGCAGAGGATTTTGGGAAAACATCAAATCACCCAGGTGACTCAGCCCCACTACAGCCCAGATTTGGTGCCCTGCAACTTCTGGCTTTTTCCAAAACTAAAATCACCTTTGAAATGGAACAGATTTCAGACTGTCAGTGAGATTCAGGAAAATACAACGGGGCAGCTGATCATGATTGGGAGAACTGTGTGAGGTCCCAAGATGCCTACTTTGAAGGGCACTGAGGCATCAGTGTCCTGTGTACAGTGTTTCTTGTATCTTGTATCTTCTTCAGTAAATGTCTCTTTTTCATATTACATTGCTAGATACCTTCTGGACAGACCGCATATATGGTTATGTTTGTGTTTTAGACTTACAGTAGGAAAGGAAATCTGTTGATATATATCAGACAGTGTTAAATGTTCACCAGTGTATAAAAGAAATAAACATAAAATATGAATGTACTGTATATATAAAAAGATATTGATATGTATAGAGAGATAGGGCATATGAGCTATAGTATTAATAGTAGATGGTTTCATGGAGGGAGAAGAATTTGAAGATTATTTTGAAAGATGGGCGGTGTTTGGAGAGGAGGAAAGGGAACATTTTTAGGTTACCAGGAGAAACCATAACTAAGAGAATTAGATATGAGATGGGCCGGCCTGCTGGAGGAATATCTCAGTTGGATGAACCCAGTTGTTCTCAATGCTGGTTGTTCTTCAGGATCACTTGTGGAGCTTTTAAACACACGGGTGCTTGGGTCCTACCCCCAGAAATTAAGAATTAGGTCTGCGCCCTGATCAGTGTGGCTCAGTTGGTTGGGTGTCGTCCTGCAAAGTAAAAGGTTGCAATTCAATCCCTGGTCAGGGCACATGCCCGGGTTGTGGTTTGGTCCCCAGACAAGGCACATACTACGGGAGACAGCCGATGTTTCTCTCCCTCTCTTTCTCCCTCCCTTCTCTCTCTAAAAATAAATAAATACAATCTTAAAAAGATTTAGGTCTAGAATAGGGCTAAGGCGACTGCACTTTTGTAGGCAACGGAGAACTGAGTTTGAAGTAGCGAGGAAGTGTTCCTAACTAGTCTGACTGGAGGAGCTGAATGGATTGCAGGAAGCAAGTGTGTTGCTTTGTAAAAAGTCTTCAGTAATTTTTTTATGTGTCTCTGTTCATTCTGACTCCCCAGCTAGATTTCTCAGTTCCTTGAGGTGAGGAACTATCTGCTTAGGTATGTATTTATTAATCTTGCAGAATGTCCCAGGCACTGGGCTAGATTCTAAGGATAAACTGTAGCTTCTGCTGTCCCTTACAGTCTGTCTAAATTGGGAAACAAATATATAAAGGAATAGCTTTTTGCAGTTCAGTGTCATTAAGTATTGGTTACATTATATTGTTAATTTTAGTAGTTCTTATAATTGCTGAATGCATGTTAACTTATAAAACTATATTTTAGTTATCCTTAGCATGACAACAGATGATCAAGGATATAGGTCCTCAGTTAAGTTTTAATAATCTGCCCTATGTTACTATAATTTCAGGGAAATACCTAACCTCAAATTTGAAATTAAGAGAGCTGAAAACAGATATTGAGACTTGACTATGTGATAAGCCCCATGCTTGTTCTTTTCAGCTTGAAACATTTAAAATTACCTGCTTTGTGTAGTTCATAATACTTTCACATAATTATCTTGAGCCTCAGAATGTTGGTGGGAGATAAGCAGGGCTGGTCACACCACCATTTTATTGATTTGGAGACAGGCTCATAGAAGCTTTGGCCAAGGTCACCTGCTAGGACGTGCCAGAACCTGAGCTAGAACACTGCTAGTCTTTTCACTGCTGGTTCACTTTTCTCTGTACCAGACTGCATGCGTTTATGCTTAATAGAATTTTTCAAGATCAGCTCATTAAGGTACTGCAAACAGAGACCACTCACTAGGATGCAGAAATAGCTTTGTTAAATGGAATTTCAGTGATTTTTCTAGAGCACTGATAAGATTTTATCTAGTATTCTCAAAAGTAAATGAGCTATCTTGAAAATTCCAGTATTTCGATTAAAAAAAAACAAGTTGCTTTGGGGTGGCGAACACACAATATTATATGCAGATGATGCATTATAGAATTGTATACCTGAAACCTGTGTAATTATGTTAACCAATGTCACCACAATAAGTTTAGTTTAAAAAAGAAAAATGCCAAATTGTTAAGTGTAATGATTTAAAAATATGGCCATAAATTACTTCCTATTCCTCCCTTAAAGAGGTGGAACGTAATCGCCCCCGCCCCCCCCCGTTGCATGAAGACTGTACTTAGCAACTCAGTTCTCGGGTTCTCGGGAACGGTGGAGTGTGACTGCTCAGCATCTGTTGGTCACTGTGGTCTTTGTCTTGTTCTTCCTGAAATCAGTTGCTCCAGGGCCGTTTCTCAGCCTCAGTATTATTGATGTTTTGGGCCAGATAATTGTTGTGAAGGATGTTTAGCAGTCTCTCTGGCCTCTACCCACTAGATGTCAGTAAACCCCCTGCCCCACCCCAGCACACACACCAGTTGTGACAGCTAAAAATGTTTGACATTGTAAAAGGTCAGGGGGTACAGTTGCCCTCTGCTGAGAACCTCTGTTTTAGGGGAAGCCCCCTGCTGTGTTGAGGAGACACTGAGGCAGCCAGCCCTACGGAGAGGCCCACAGTGTGGAGGGCTGAGACCTGTCCTCTCCAGGTGTGTGAGTCACCTTGGAAGTGGATCCTCTAATCTCAGTCAAGCCTTCAGACGGCTGTAGCTTTGGCCAGCGTCTCGGCTGCAGCCTCATGAGAGACCGCGAGCCAGAAACACCCAGCTAAGCTGCTCCCAAATTCCTGACTCGCAAAAGCTGTGAGATGATAAATCTTGTATAAGACATGAAATTTGGTGGTAATTTTTTGTCCTGCACTGAGTGTTGCTGTAAAAAATATGTACATGTCATAAGATGGAGAATCACAGACTGAGCAAACCCCAAAGTTGTTAAGTCATATTAATGCCTGTTATGTACTTCTGTAGTCATGTTCACAGCATATGTTTGGAGGATACTTTCCTGGATGTGAAGCTTATAAACACCATTACTGTAAAAGCCTTTTAATTGTAGCAGCAGGGCAAAGTGGATTGATGGGAATACTAAATAGTTACAATGTAATGTATGGCTAGTTTATTTCGTATTTCAGATTTGCTTGAAAGCAGTTAAAATTAATGATAACTGCAAATACATTTGTTACTGAAATTTTCAAACACAAAAGTAAGGAAGCTGTACTGATGGTGACGACATTCTAATGAGGATTTGGAAAGTAATCTGTTTTAAAAGAGATAGTCCACATGCAATATTTTTGCAGTCAGTACGGGATAACCATTGCTCTTGATACAGATGTATCACTTCACATTTGCAATCAAAGAAATACGTTAACTCTCCAGCTTTAATGAAGAAATTAAAAATCATTGTATTTTCAAATGGGGCTTGCAGCCAATGAAGATGAATTGCATTTTACATTTTAATGCAAATGGTTTTTGGAGTTTTAGATTGTGTCTGAGAGAATTTCTGCATTGTTTGAATGTTGGTTTTCATGCGCTCAGTAAAAATTGAAGCAGTTGTGAAAAACAGTTTTTCTCTAGCGGTTTAGAAGCTTTTGCGGCAGGAGGGGGACCAGGTCAGGAGTGGCAGGTATAGCATGCCTGCTGCCGCTCTCTGTGTCCCCGCACCACGGCTAAAGTCCCTGAGGAATCCCATCACAAATGTATTTTCCTGTCTGAATAAGATTTTCATGAAAATAGTAATTTTTGCCTAAAAGTTCTTGAACTGTAATGTAAGTTCTGCAAGGCAAGGTAAGTGATCAATGAAACAATTTTTTAAAAATTTGAGCAGTATTTTAAGCCTCTTTGAGAAGAAGTTTCAGAAACTGAAAAGCTGGGTGTTGATCACATTGCACGTACTTGTAACAGTTGTACTGATACCACCTGGTGTTCTTCCCATCGGTCTGAAAGTGACATTGTAAAAGACTAAATTCCATTTAAAACTACCATGTATGGTGCAAATAGTCAAATAATTTTGTGATTTTTTTAAAAAGTATTTTATAGACATCAAAACAAGGTATTTGAGAACTAGTGATGACATTAAAAGAAAGCTCACAATGTTTCAAACGTTGCAAGTTTTTAAAGCCAATTTTAAGTCCCTTTCTACTCTGAAGAATTTTTTTTTTGAGATTTCTAAATCAAAACTTGAGCTCTAGTTTTTACATAAAGTTGCCTTTATTTTCACATTATTTCCAAATGGAGGGGCAGAGCATAACATGAAAACTAGTGTTACAGAGAGAAAAAGTGGTTTCTGGAGTAGAGGGATGCATGTACCGACAAACAGTTCCAGTGTGGTGTCAATTGAAATGTGTATCAGGTGTTACAGGTAAAGAGAAAGTACCAGTTAGTAGTCTGAATTAGTTATTCAGAAGGCACATTTTGAAAGCTGTAATTTAATTCAGTTGGGAAAAAGCCTGAAATTGTGTGATCTGTAGAAGAGTAAGTATTTCCATTGGTGTGTTTTTCTCGTTAACCATTATAGGGGGCTCCCTTTTCCTTATTAACATCATTTAGAGATTAGAAAAGCCACCTATAACCATTGAAAGAAATTGTAAAATTACTTATGATCCCTACAGATTACTCAGAGACTTGCCAGGTGACTGCTTATTCTTCATTCTGTTGGGGAAAATGCAAATTGTTTTTCTAGAAAAATCCTGGTGCAGCCATTTGTACTTTCGCGGCTTGTGGACGTGGGCACTTGTCCAGGTTAGGCAGCACCTCACCTTTTTAAGAGGGTGTGTCCCTGTACCTGCCAACTCAGCTTACTGTCAAAGAATATTGATCTGCCTTTACCTTGTAACAACGAATCTGCAAGCCAGGTACCAGTCATGGAACGTGAGCACAAAGTCATGTCTGTACCTATCAAAAGCTTGGTTGATGGAAGTCATCTTGGAGGATTGATTGTCTAAGGAATATGGAGTTTATTATCTGTCTTTCCAAACACACGTAAGATTTCCTCTCGGATTAAGTCTGTCGAAGCAGCATGCCATGCTGTTTTATACTCTCCTCCCCCTTTTGCTAACATGAACTGTATTTTGGCTTTGCGGAAGTCTCCGCTGGTGGATGCTCTAAGAACCACCCGGAACACGCCTATACGGTATTCGTGTAAGGATGTTGATAGGACATTTTTGCCACATCATGTGTCTCCTTCGTAAACATACACAGGAGGGACTGTTCTCGGGTTTTATTACAGGAGTAATTATGCCTCTCTTCAGTTCTCCTGAGTACCTGGTTTGTTTTTATTATATGGTTCCTGTGACGCATGTCCTAACTGGTTGTGTTTTTTGTGGTGGCTTTAGTGGACTAGGAATCAAATTTGAGGCCCATCTCAACCCTATGTTTAGAAAGGTCCTCCTGATAAATGCTTTGTGCTAACCTTACCCATGTTGAATGTTTTATTTATTTTCCCTCAATCACTTACTGTTGTGTCAAGTTGTAGAAAATATTTCCTGGCTGCTTTAAATCCATTGTGGAATAAAGCAGGGTGGCATGTGTAAATAAATTTAGAAGTTAAACAAAATTATATTAGGATGTATTAAGAATCCGGTAAGCCTTTTTTTTTTTTTTTGCCAGTTGCGGGGGAGGCTAGTATGAATGTAACAAAACATTCAGTTTCCTTAATGAGTATTGTTGTGTCTTAGGCACTGTGTCATGGTCAGCAGTAGATGCATGACAGCGACATCCTAACATGATAATAACTGCTTTTAATAAGTTTTATATTTTTTCCTTTATTTTGTGAAACCACATCAATAATTTTATAAAATGTGAATTAACTGTAACTTTGGAAGACTTCATGTGAATTTACATTGGGGGGACAAACTTATTAAGCAATGTACCCTACCCTGAATTTTAGTTTGGAGAATCTGATCATCATAAAGATAATTCCATTTTATGATACTGTTTATGAAAACAAGATTTTATTTGTAGTTGTAGTTTTTAAAATGTGGTTTAAGAGGAATCTTCCTAACTGGTAATACTAGTAAGTGAATCATTATAATAAGGGTAAGCCAAAAGCTGGTCCCAGGGCTGTCCTCATCCTGGAGAAAGAAAGAGCATTGAAATTAGACAGACTTGGGTTTGAGTCTCACTGCACATGCGTTATTGACCTTGGGTGAGCCGTTCAGGTTTCTGACCATCAGTTTCTTATTTTGGAAAGTAAATATAGCTATATCTCATAAAGTTATTAGTATAAATGTTAAACATTCCCCCAATAACATTTGGCATAATCAGGTATTCAATAAATTTGAATTTCTTCTCAAATGGTTTCTTCTCCATTAATTGATTTTATCAGGTGATTTTTGTTTTAATTTAGCGGGAATTTCTGCTTTGGGTATTACATTGTTCATTGTATTTTGTTTTATAAAAGATTTTATTTATTTATTTTTAAAGAGGGGAAGGGAGGGAGAAAGTGCGGGAGAGAAACATCAATGTGCGGTTGCCTCTTGCGCACGCCCACTGGGCTCTGGCCTGCGACCCAGGCATGTGCCCTGATTGGGAATCGAACTGGCCACCCTTTGGTTCGCAGGCCAGCATTCAACCACTGAGCCATACAGCCAGGGCCTGCAAGGTTCATTTTAGATAAGATACATGATTTCTCCCCTCTCCAAATACTGCTTTGATCAATGATAGAACAGGAGGCTAGTTCAGAGCAATTGATTGCTTAAAGATGTGGGGTCAGGAATGGATTGTATATTTCTTCCTTCAGCAGCTTTTGATATGGTAATTACTAATTAATAAGTAGAGAGCAGTTCTCTTTTGTAAGTAAAATATACTTTAAAAAGTAGGAGAGTGTGTCCTTTGAAATGAAAATTATTCATCTGTTCTGAGGAAATCATGCAATTATGGAAGGAGCAGTGTGAATTAAGATGCCCGATGTATTAGTATTTATATTCTGTGTGTGTTTGTGAATGGAGTGGTTATAATGCCCACCAATAAGGATCAATGAGTAGATTGTGGCACAGATATATAATGAAATTATCGTTAATGATTGTTTAGTAAAATGAAACATGCTTATGATTTAAGGATACAAAATTTATTCATACAGGGATTAGCAAAAGAAGGTTTACCGTTGTGAGTACACGAAACAGTTTACTCTTGTGTTATGTATTTGTTGTGTTATGTATTCGTATTACAACCGTAAGCCTACTTTGTCAGCCCTGTATTATGAGTATAGCCGTGTAAGTATCACCTGAAGGGAATATTAAAGTTTGAGTGTCTTTTGTTTTAGGGTAAAAGAACAACACAGATGACTTATGCTTCTAACTTTACTAATGCCGTTATTAAAAGACATAAGCTCATCTGTTGTTAAAGAAGATGGAAAAATATAAAACAAAAATGTTCAAAGTCCGAGTCTATCAGGCATTTTCCCTGCATATGCGTGTGCGCATATATGAGTATGCGTTCTTTCCCACACAGACGGACGGGATCGTTCTTCTGCGTCCTGCTTTCTTCCCGTCAGTGACGTAGCATGTGCGTATTAGCGCGTGGGGGTTCTTGTTAATGGCTGCACTGTGTGGTGTGTGAGAATGTGCCCCAATTTAAATCTCCCCTGTTGGACATCCAGAGAGTTGCTGGTTTTGTTCTTGTGAACAGGCTGCAAGGAAAATTTATGTATTTTTAACCTGATTTGTGTATTTTATACATAGAATTTTAAGCCTAATTTACATATATATAATCCTCACCTGAGGACATGCTTATTGACTTCTTAGAGGGGGAAAGAGGGAGAAAGAGAGGGAGAGAAACATCGGTTATTGGTTACCTCTTGCACGCACCCCGATGGGGGACCAAACCCACTGCCTCGGCGTGTGCCCTGACTGGGAACTGCACCAGCAGCCTTTCGGTTTACAGGCTCCAACCAGCTGAGCCACTAGCCAGGATCCAAGATACATATTTTTTAACCCATTTTTTAAAAAAATGGTCAACTGTCTGCATATAGTTGCACTATATTATTGGGCATTCTCTGCTTTCATGTATGTTTCATCTCCCCAGTTAGATGGCAAGTTCTAAACACAGGTACTATGTTTAATGTTCCTTCTGTGTCCACAAGGGATTCACGAAGGAGGTATTTCAGTAGATACTTAGGACGTGATTTTTGTGTTTGTGAGGTAATACATCATAGATTCCTTCAAAATATTTTACTTTCACAGGGAGTAGTAGAATTTCAGAGATTGAAAACTTCTTCTCAATAAAGTATCTAGAGTGAAATTTATTTCTCATGAAATACTTTTCATTAATAATCTCCTCTCCTGAGTTCAGTGTAAGAGTATAGGAACAACTTTTTCCTTATGCAGTACAATTGTATTAGGAGGCATTTTTCAAAAAGAAAAAAAAAATCAGAGTTCATACAATTAGAATATATTTTGAATGGACTGAACTCTGCTTAGCAGAGTTGAACTGGGTTTTCCATTATGGTACAATGGTTCAGAGTTCACGCTTCAAACGTACCACTTGGATTGAACCTCAGCTCTCCCAGTTCCTGTCTGGCCCCTGTGTGCATTGCTTAACCTCTTGGTGTCTCAGTTCTCTCATGTATAAAATGGATCTAATAATGCCTTCTCATAAAGTTGTGATCATTAAAGATGTTTATTCACATAAAGTTCTAAAAACTGACTAACAATAAGCAGTCAATAAACATCAATTTTTAATATTGAGTTTCTCATTAGATGCTATTGAATTTATAAAAATTGAGAACCAAATGAAAAGTTAAAGTTTTACCTTTCATATTTTAGATAACTGGGGTTATAAAATACTTTTATACATTCATTAAGCATTTATTGAGAATGGACCCAGTGCCAGGCATTATGCCAGGTTTTAGGTAATGCAGTGGCGACGCGTGGGCTCTCGGGATGCTTGGGCTGAGTGGTGCCTGACGCTGGCTTTACTCGGTTAGGTCCTCCGCCAAATGTACTACAAAAGTTAATACATTTGATCCTAGCAAACACCCTACAGATTAGATATAAACATTATCTTCACTTTATGTATGAGGCCGAGAGAATTTAATTAACTTGCTCAAGATTATGTAACTACTAAGTGGCAGAGTGAATTAAAATCCAGATAGTCTAATGCTAAAAATCCAGCCCTTATTTAACCACTGTGCTGAATTGTAAATAAAGACATAGTAATAAATTGTAATTGGGGTCTGTAGGGCACTGATTAATCCTAGCCTGCCCTTTGATTAACAGCTACAGAAGTCAAATAGAGATCAAAACGTACCTTTTATTGCTGTGAAGCCGGTGTGGAGAACGCCTTCTGACGGCCCGGACCTGCAGCTCAGCTGGGCTGAGCTTGCACAGCAAGTCACGGGCGTCTCAGCCAGCAACCCGGTGGCATGCCTTGCTCTAGGAAGCCCTGGCAGGCTCGCCCGTGGAGGAGAGGCGGCCAGGCAGCCTCTGCGGTGGCGGGTGGACGGGAATGGGTCACCCAGGAGCGGTGGCCATCTTTCACTCTCACCAGAGCAAGCGCGGAGTTTAGAGAAGAGTGTAAATTTACCGGGTACTTCCAAGAAGGGAGAAGTTACTGTTTCGTGGGTTTATAGGAACTTGGGGAGTAGAAGAGAACGCCCCTCCCTTTATGTGGGACAAGGCAGGAAGCAGTGAGGGTGTTGTGACAGAGGGTAACTGCGTGAGACCTCTTAGATGCTCTCTGAAGGGATGACGGTGTGACCCTGTGCTTCAAGGAGAAGGGTTCAACACCCTGGCTGGCATAGCTCAGTGGATTGAGCGCGGGCTGGGAACCAGACGGTCCCGGTTCGATTCCCGGTCAGGGCACATGCCTGGGTTGCAGGCCAGGTTCCCAGTAGGGAGCGTGTGAGAGGCAACCATACATTGTTGTTTCTCTCCCTCTCTGTCTCCCTCCCTCCCTCTCCTCTCTCTAAAAATAAATAAATAAAATCTTTAAAAAAAAAGGGAGAAGGGTTCAGCTGTGGGGCAGAGTGAGGTGCAGAGGTGTGGAGAGAAGAGCATTTCAGGAACCAGGAGCTGCCTGCCCGCAGAGTGGAAGGAACTGACAGTTCCCAGCACGTTTAGCACACAGCGTGTCCGAGGGGCAGGAAGGACTAGCACAGGAGCAGGGTGGGACGGCCAGCAGTGGTTGCATCACCTGAGCCTTGTAGGCTGATAGGAAAATTCCATTTTATTTTATATGCCGAGGAGTTCTTTGAAGGATTTGAAGCAGGGGAGTGGTGTCATCTAAGTTATATTTTCAAAAGATTGTATTGGATGCTTGTGGAGAGTGTGTTAGAGGGAGCAAGACAGAAGGCAGGGAGCGGTGTGAGGAGGCAGGCTGGCGGTGAGGGTGACTTGGGCTGGTCTGGAAGCAGTGAAATGAGGAGAAGTTGAGTTGGAGGTGCACTTCGGAGATGGGAACCGGAAGACGCGCTGAGAGATTCGCATGGGGGAGAGGGCAGGAGACTAGAGGAAAGAGAGAAATCAAGGGTGGCTTTCGAATGTCTGGCTTGAGCAACTGGATGAAAAGTGCATTCGTTGAGGTAAAGGAGACAGAAATAGTTCTGGGTGTTTAGAACATGGCTAAATTTAAGGTGCTTTATGTATTTTTATATGGAGATGTCAGGTAGGCAGCTAGGCTCAGGAGATTTCAGTGAGAGACATAGATTTGGCAGTTTTCAACATATAGACGGCATTTAATTTCATGTCATGGGTAGAGAAGAGATCACCTAGAAGGAGACGTGGGAGGGAGTACCGTGCCCTGGGAGCTCCAGCACACAGAGCTTCCGTGGAGGGAGTACATGCGGTGGGACAAAGGGAGCTGGCGCAGAGGACAGCAGCAGAGTATGCTGATGTGAGCTCCAGGGTGGACAGTTTTCAGAGAAAGGGAAAGTGGTCACCGTGTCCATTGTTAATCCAGAAAAGTGGCCATTGGATTTGGTGACGGAGGTCATTGAGGACACTGGAAGAGCAGTGTAGGAGGTTGAGGGAAGAATGGGAGCTGAGGAAGCGTGTAGATCTGTGCTTCTCAAACTCCCGGGGTCTGAGAAGCTCCCATTTCTAAGAGCACCCAGATGATACCAGCGCTGCTGGTCCAGGGAATAGTGGTTCTCAAATTCCAGTGTGTGTTAAAATCCTATGGAGGTCTTGATAGAATACAGATTACTGGACCCATTTCAGATTTTCTGATTCAGTAGGTCTGGGGTGGCACCTGAGAATTTGCATTTCTTACATTTCCTAAGTGATACCAAATCTGCTGGTCTCCAACCACTCTTGGAGAACCACTGGAAAAGTTTAGCTGTGAGGGGAATATGTCAAGGGAGAGTTTTCATTTGTTTGTTGAGGATAGGAAATAACTACAGCATACTTACGCTGATGAAAATGATCCCTTAGATAGGGAAAAATTGATGATGTAAGAGAGAAAGGGGACAAAGAAGTTAAATCCTTGAAAAGGTGAGGGAGGAGGGCTCTGAAGCATGTATTGAAGTCGGGCTTTTATGAGAAAGGGCTTGCGTCCTCAACTACAGCAGGAAAGAAGGCAGAAAACACGCGTCTGGTGCGGATGGGTTTGTAGATGTCGTGGTAGGCAGGCGGGGCTCCCCTTTGGTGGTTTCTGTTTTCTCAATGAAGGCACGGGCTGGCTACTCCTGAGACAGGAGGGTCAGCTGGAAGTTTGAGGAGAGAGACTGTGTCAAATGATGACTTTGTGTAGGAAAATCAACTTTAAGGAGGAAAAAATGGCAGTATTGAAAGCCTTATTTGAAATTAAGGTCAGAAATTAAGAGTGGAACCAGCCCTAACCGCTGTGGCTCAGCTGGCTGGGCATTGTTCTGCGAAGCGAGAGGTCACCAGTTCTGTTCCCAGTCAGGGCACATGCCTGGGTGGCGGGTTCGGTCCCCAGTCAGGGTGAGTACAAGAGACAACCAATCAGTGGTTCTCTTCCACTCTCTCTCCCTCCTTTCCCCTCTCTCTAAAAATAAATGAAGTCTTTATAAAAAAGGAGTGGAACCAATCTGTATGATTATGCTCTTTTTCCCTCCTTCAACCACAATTAGTTCTTGGATTCAGACTTGGAGAATTAAATAGTTGAGCTCTCCCAGTTAGACTTTATTTAGGTGAGTGTGTCAGAGAGAGACAGGTGCAAGAGAGAGGGCTGCAGGGTAGAAATAAGCATGATGAGGAGGTCAGTGAATTATCATAGTCTGGGTACAAATAAACTAAAACTAAAAGGCATAGGTTTGTGATGGAAAAAAGTGCTGGCATTCAGAATTTTGTAGGCAGGGCAGTTCTTGCTAGTGATAGAGGTCCAGCGTGTGACCAGAAAGGTGGCTGAATGAGGTGGAGTTTCCGGGAGAGGTCAGGGAACTGAGAGGCCAGGATGTGGAGGTGCCCGCCACCTGGATGATGACGTGGCCAAGAATGATGGCAGAGTTGGGAGCGGAGAGAGACTTTGAGGTAGGAACTAACTTCTAAGTGAATGATGGAAAATTCCCATCCAGTGGACAGCATCAGCAGAGAGGAAAAGAAGGTTGTGACAGGGACTTTTATAAAACAAAGGGAGAGTTACAGTCTGGAAGTGGTAATGCTTGGCAAGGCGGACAAGCGTTGAGGTGCCTGGGATGGGAGGGAAAGAACGCCTTCTCGATGCCAGGCTGTAAGAGAACCAGTGTCTGCAAGGTGCTGCTTAGTTTCAGTTACAGCAAAGAGGTGGAGGGGAGGTTCGGACAAGGGGTTGAACATGTACTGGAGTTTATCACAAATCTGGAGTTGAAGAGCAAGGACGTAGCGCAAGGATTTGGGAGTGAAGGTACGGAACTTCCGGAGTCAGTCCAGCGTCATATGGGAGAGTTTGGTGATAACAGGTGATCTGAAACTCTTGGATGCCCTTTAGGGGCATGTCTATGGATGTCATTTCTGTGACGGCCCGTTAGAGGCTGTCATAAAGGAGGATGAGGCATGATAGGATTAGCTGAGTCTCTAAAAATAATATGGTAACAGACACAGTAAGTTTGTTGAGGCGGATGTGCATGATCAACCTCTGCCTGTGTCTCCGACCTCATTCTCTGTGCTCTGCTGGCCCTGTTCTCGCATACACACCATCTCTCTGCCACCACAGCGCGCTGTAGTTTTTTACCTGTTTTTTTTTCCCCTTTTGTTTGCACGCACTCTTCTGAGAGGTAGCATAGCAATATGGTTAATAGCATGAGCTCCAGATCCAGATGTCTGCTCTGCAACCTTGTAGCTTTGTGATGGTGGACAAGTTAATTAACTTCTCTGTGCTTCAGTTTCCTCATTTGTAATGGGGGAATGGTAACAGTACTTAACTTCATTAGGGATGTTGGGGATTAAATAGTTAATTTTTTAAATCAATGCAACAGGTCCTCCTGTGCATAGACTCAAGTGTTAATGTATTTCTCTAATACTTGAAGCTCTTTTTCCCTATTTCTTTACATGCCTGCTACTTTCTCATCATTCAGTTACCTCAGCTCAAATGTACTTCCTAAGACATCCTAGCTAAAGTAGCGTGACACCACTGGGGTTTTTTTCCTCCTTAGCGCGTCATACTGTTTTATTTACTTGTATCATTCATCACTATTTGGAATTATTTTATTATTTATTTATTTATTTATTTTTTAGATTTTATTTATTTATTTTTAGAGAGAAAGGAAGGGAGGGAGAAAGAGAGGGAGAGAAACGTGTGGTTGCCTCTTATGCGTCCCCTACCAGGGACCTGGCCTGCAACCAGGCATGTGCCTTGACTAGGAATCAACTGGTGACCCTTTGGTTCGCAGCCCAAATAATATAGCTCAATCCACTGAGCTATACCAGCCAGCGCATGGCATTATTTTATTATTCTGCTCTTCCTCTCTCCCTCCTTCCCCTGAACTGTTCCCTACTGTATCTCAGCTTCTGAAAAATATCAGATACTTCATAGGTACCCAAGAAGTTTTTGTACCAAATTAGCCTGAAAACACGGTGGTTTCCAAGGCCTCTACTCTGATCAGGCAGCATATGGTGGCAAAGTGACCGCGAGACTCAGGCCGAGAAGGCAGGCGGGCTCTAGCTCCTTGTCTGTCAGTCTGGTGGCTCATCTAGATCAGGGGGCCCCCCTTTGTGCTGTTGGGACACAGCCACTTTCCTTTTTGAATTTGGCTGCTTTTCAGCTACAACCACAGAGGTGAGTAGTTGGGACAGAGGTCCTATGCCTCACAGACTCTAAAATATTTACTGTCTTGCCCTTCACAGAAAAGTTCGCTGACCTCTGATTTAGATGCATAGACAAAAAAGACTAGAAGGAAACACCAAAAATAATAACAGAAGATTTGTTTGGGTAATGGGATTATAGGTCATTTTAGTTTTTATCTTTATCCTTTTTTCTGTGTTTTGTTACAGACTCATTTAATTTGGAAGTGAAGTAGCCTTGTAAATGCTAATTTTGAAGTAATTAGAGCACATTTAATGATGGGTTTTTTTTCCCCTTAGTGCTGCTTTTGACACAAAAACTGGGTTACGTGTGGCGGTGAAGAAGCTCTCCAGACCCTTTCAGTCCATTATCCATGCCAAAAGGACCTACAGAGAACTGCGCTTACTTAAACATATGAAACACGAAAATGTAAGTTCTTCATGCAAGGAAGAGTAAATTCTGCTCTTGAATAAAGCAGAAAACTTGTTTCAGCCGCTGCAGTGGAGATGCGTTGGAGTGCATCAGGCTTCGGCCGCGCTTCTTACGCTGCGGGGTCAGTGGCCGCGCGGTGCGAGGCAGCTGCTCAAAGCCTTGGGGAGAAGCTGGTGCATCTTCCTGGACTTTGAGTTTTTACGCAAAGGTTTTTAGAGGAAAAGTATTAAAAATTTTAATAAGAAAGGATATATTACGAGGTATAAGAATGTTTAAGATGAAATATTACAAAGAAATTTTGTGTTCTTTACCTCATTTACTCCAGGCTGTCTTACCAGCACGTGAGAGTCTGCGGCCCTTGTGTGTTGCGGTGATGTCAGTGGAGAAGTGTCGGGGAGAGGGCCTGGGGCTTACTGATAGTTTTATCAGAGGCGCTGTTACTTTATGTACAATTTAAAATTATAATTTTTCTTTTTAATCTGCAAAAACAGCTTTACCAAATTTGGGTGTTTTAATAAACGTGACAAAGATGTTGTTTAAATAACTTTTTCTTTTCTATTAATTTGGAAATTTGAGAAGAATGCCATCCTGCAAAGGGCTGTTTAAAAGTTCTAATGCGGTAAAGAAATGGGTGCAATTGGAGTATTAACCAACATTGAAAAAAACAGTGACTGATTATTTTCCTGTATTTCAAAATCAAGTTAAAAAGAATTTTGTGTGATTACTATATGAAAGGAACTGTAAATTTTGTAGCATTGTAGAAACAATGATCATAGAGGGTTTTTTTTTTTGTTTTTTTGTTTTTTTGTTTTTAATTTTATTTGAGCTCTGGCTGGTGTGGCTCAGTGGATCGAGCATCAGTTTGCAAACCAAAGGGTCACTGGATCGATTCCCTGTCAGGGTACATGCCTGAGTTGCTGGCCAGGTGCCAGGTTGGGGGGCTTGTGAAATGCAATTGAACAATGTTTTTCTCCTTCTCTTTCTCCCTCCCTTCCACTCTCTCTAAAAATAAATGAATAAAATATTTTAAAAAAATTTTTAATTTGATTTGAGAGAGATTTGTTATTCCACTTACTTATGCATTCATTGGTGGCCTCTGGTGTGTGCTCTGACTGGGGATCGAACCTGCAACCTTGGCATGTCAGGACGATGCTCTACCAACTGAGCTACCTGGCAAGGGTTAACCATAGACATTTTAGAGTCATTTGACCCTAATGACTGTTACTGTGTAGAAAAAAGTGCAAAATTTCAATTTATTACTTGTCTATTTAGACTTTTTCTGTTTTAATAATTGAACTTTTTTTGTCCATAGTAACAGAAAAATAACAGATAAGTGATACTGTATTAGTATACCTTTGCTTCACAAAGTATAAATTTCTTCCAACTTGAGAGCATTGAGACTTAAATTTGGAATTGGATTACAATCCATTCCATTATAATCACAGCTGCAGCTTCCTATTTATTTTCATGTTTTATTTTAACTGCAGACTATTGAGAAAATCCTGTTTTCTACAAGTAACCTTATTCCTAGGTAAAATTTTATATGAGCGTCCACATGCAAACCTGAATTTTTAAAAATGTCATTGCAGAGCTTCAGGCTTTCTAATCAGGGACATGTTTACAAGAAATTGAGATTGTGGGAAAAGCTGCCAAGAGAAGCTTTCTTCCAGGGTCTGCATAAAGTCAAGGTGGCCTGGTAGCTTAAATGATAAGTTTACATTTGGTTTTCATCACAGTTGAATGTGTATGCTGATTTTCATCACACATTAATAAATATGACAAAGACATTGTCATAGCTTTTTAAATATAAAAAATACTTTGAGCCCTGGCTGGTATGGCTCAGTGGATTGAGTGCCCACCTGTGAACCAAAGGGTCATTGGTTTGATTCCCAGTCAAGGCACATGCCTGGGTTGTGGGCCAGGCCCCCAGCAGGGGGCGCATGAGAGGCAACCACACGTTGATGTTTCTCTTCCTCTCTTTCTCCCTCCCTTCCCCTCTCTCTAAAAATAAATAAATAAAACCTTTAAAATGAAAGAATACTTTGAAAATGGAATGCAAGCTAAACATAGAACCCCCAGAAACCTCCAGGAGGCCCTGGGACCCCACTGATGTTGCCTACACTAATTTAATAGCATCTGGTTTACCAGCGCTATACTTTATTGTTTTGCTTTTCTTTATAGACAGATTAAGCCAATGTTTAGGGCACAAATTATTTTGGGTTTATTTGAATCCATGCATTGGCTTTTCCAGTGATCATAAGCAACAACCTTATTCAGTTTTTATGCTTTACTTTTCTGTAATGGGATAATTTCAAGTGTGTCTTATATGGTATTGGGCTGGTTACATCTGGGCTATTTCGTATTTGTAGAACTGAGGCCATGGTGATGGATGCAGTTTTTCTAATTTAGGAAAGATTACAGGACCCCTTTTAAAAAGAAGGCTGGCAGTATTAGAAAAACAGTTTTAATTTACATAAATTGTTTCATAAGCCACTTAATAGCAGTCCATCATTTTTATATTATATTAAGATGTTTAGGTTTTTAGCAGTATCAATGCAGAGGGCTACCTGTTTTTGGACATTGGTGATTTATTGTGTGAACAAAATAAGGCGCATGGCTGAATATTTCAGTTATTTATTGTCTTGGCAAATGTTTGAAGGGGGAATAGGAAGGAACCAAAAGACTTTGATACAATGTAGAAAAATTCCTGAATTTCAATCTAGTCTACAATTGTTAGGCACTTACAATGTAAAACAGTTTTACCTAGTAAAGAAGCAGAACTGCTAAGTAAGCTTATCTGAGGATTTTAAAAGGAATTCTTCTCTTATACCCCCTTCTTCGTCTTTCTTTTTTTTAAAGTGACTGTTTTGGGCCACCATCTAATTTTTAGGAGGCCACCTGGCCTCCAAGAGCAACAGCAATAACAGCAGCTTAAAACTCTTTACAATTTTAAGTAAATTTTGGTGATAGAGTGTTTAGATGCCAGAATGCACATGTGATTTTTTACACAAAAATGTCTCTGACCCACAATTCATTTGCTCATGTTATTTCTCTCACAAGAATGAACGGCCGGTACATATTTGTCAGATGGGTACCAAGAGCTCGGTGATGTTTTCTGTGACTGTAAGAGTTACTCTGAGCAAAGTTAGCTGCTTCGTTCTTGATTGGACTTGCAGCCTCCGTCTCCTTAACACCTGCTCGAAGGAAAGACGAAGGGGAGCGGCCTACCCGCCGCATCCTCGGCTGTGTGGGCAGGTGCTGCGGTACGGGCACTGCCCGCTTCAAGCCTGGAGGTCTGCATGGTTTGAAACGCCTCCTCTAACAGTGTGATTCCTGGGCTACTTTTAGGTGCTGTACATGTCAGAATGAGTAAGAGAATAAGCCAACATGTGACTTGGAACTAAAAGGAAACTTTCTCTTAAGAAATGAATAGATTATGGAATATTCCTAAAATGTTTGCTAGATCTATTTTAATTCTGGGAAACACCTTTTTACAGAATTTTTCTTATGATTAACACTCCATAAGTATGATTAATAGAGAAGGGATATTTTATAAAAGCCAACAAAAAATTTAAAATATTTTGATGTAACACAGGTAGTTGTAATCTCATAAAGTGTGTGCCATTTAAGAAAATAAAATTTGATAGAGCATTTACTAATATACTTTGCTGTTTTTTTCCAAATTAATTAATTGTACTTCTTGCAGCCATGTTTTTAAGTTACTTGAATAATTTACTTCAGCTTTATATCTCAGATTTTGTTACTGGAAGTAGCTGCTTCAAAAAGTTTGTTTCTGTGATTTATATTTAGTAATTCTTTACAGAACTCTAAGGGTGTGGTCACCACCAGTCTCGGAGGAGACACCTTCCTCTCGTTCCTTTCACAAACACGCGCTGGGCTGCTGCGTGCCGGGCGTGGGCGCCGTTCCGCGCGGGGGTCCTTCGAGTGGAAGACACGCTGGTGGGTCGGAGAGACCACAGGCTGACTGTGGGGTTCAGACTCACAGCCGTTTGAGTCCGTGTGCCTGTTGTGCTCTCAAACGGGAGTTGGAGGTTTTCTTTGAAAATCTTCCAGACTTGTTTTGTTTTACTGTTCTTGAGGTAACTATTGCATGAGTGATCCAGGGTAAATCTGACCTCTAGTGCTTTAATTTTATGTTGACCTGAGGATAATTTTTCACAATCACAACTGATACAGTGTGAAACAATGTAAACTGTTTTAAATTTTTCTTGTATCGAGGAGATGGGCAGCTCATAAAAAGAATCAGTGATTAGAAAATGTCGGAACAGGTGGATAAAATTGGCTAGAGCTCAGCTACCTTAAAATACAAGCGAGTATAGGGCAGAAAGTAATCAAAAGACCAGAGATTTTAAGGCAGCAGTGTACAGTATCAAACTCAAGGAAAACAGTTGTGGAGAATGAAAAAGAAAATGATTTCACTTAAATTTAAAGCATCATTTAGAGCTGTTAATAAGGTCATGCGTGGTAGATACAGTATTGGTGGGAATGTAAATTAGCCTCATCCTCACAGAGGACAATTTGATGAGATTCAGATCCTTCAATATACTGGTGTCCTTTGATCATACAGTCCTATTTCTTAACATTTGTTCTCTGGAAGAAAATATAAGATGTGCAGAATACACACACTCACACACACACACACACTTACAGTGTTCCTTAAATGTTCAAAAATAGGAAATTGGTTAAATTATGGTACACAGATACAAACGATAGAGTATATTATTGAAAATTATTTGAGGATGTGAGAATAGTCATATATTAAGTGACAAGGCAGTATATAAAAGTAAACGCATAGTATAACCCCAGTTTAATTTATGAACATCAGAAAAATCAAAGGAAATATCTCAGTGTTAATGATAGTTATGGGTAGTGCAATTATAAGTGATTTTGGTTTTCATGTATACAATTGTCTAGGTAAGGATCTGACAGTACCTGTGCCTTTTCTTTGCATAAGATGCAGAGTTGAAAAACTGTTCTCCTTGAATTCCAAGGTGGTTTTTTTCCCCTTCATATTGTTTGTTTTCCTTTTGGGTTCAGGCTACCTGGAATTGCTTTAAAAGCCTGGTATTTGGATGAGTGGAGTCACATTCTAATTAGAAATGCTTTTTCATGGCGATGTTTTGAGCACTGGCATATTTCACCGTTCGAGCCCTTTGTCTAAGTGTTACTTGGCTGGTTGGCGCGGCGTACTAATGCGGCCAAGTCATGGGTCATTTTTAATAAAGGCCATTTGGCTTTCATTTGTTTCATTTCCAGATACCCTTAAATCTGGCTGGGCATATCAGAAATGTATTCTAGTTCTAGTTTGCCTCCTCAGTGCCCGACTTTGTAGAAACGAGTGGTCTGGGTATTTGTAGGAAAGGAGGGGAGTATATGTGGACTAATCAGAATAATTCCTGGACCAGAAGAATTGCTAAAACACCTTGGATTACTGAGTATTAAGTAGCTCTTTGAATTATCCTTGTATAAAGATAGCTTTTTTCATTTTTAAATAGTCTTACCTAAATACTTGATAATGATTAAGAAAATTATCTTAATATTAAGAATATTATAAGAATAATATCAAGAATATACTGAAAGAGTATTTGGGGTTTTTTTTAATGTCAGTTTTGAAGACTATAGTAGCAAGAAAATTTTTTATGGAATAATAACTACATCTAATAATAATACATTTAAAAAAGAAAATGATATCTGTAATAACAACTGTAGAATTGTGACTTTTTTCGGTTTCTGAATCAGCCTATTATTAGTGCATATGTTAAGTCAAAAGCCCTAAACCTTTTTGCTTCCTTATAAACTAATTGCTATATGTTACCAACTCCTAAGGAGTTAAATATTTTAAATAGTAAGCTAGATTTTTATGAGAGGCGGTGTTAACAAGCAAAAACAAAAGCATAATTTGGTTAGAAAATAAATTATAAAGTACGTATATGATTTTGTGATGTTACTGAATTCTGATAGTGGGATTTGGAATTAGTTCATAGTGAAAGACCCGGCGGGTACTATATAGTAAGTTCAGTATTTATTTACTGTTTGATTTTTATGTTTTCTTACAGGTGATTGGTCTGTTGGATGTTTTTACACCTGCACGGTCTCTGGAGGAATTCAGTGATGTGTGAGTAAATCTTTTGCACTCGCCTTCCTCCGCTGGAAGATGAAGATTAGCAGCCCGTTTCTATTCCTGAACCATTTAGCAGTATACAGACTTCACAACTAATTTTTATTTCTATCATCCAGTTCTTTTGGGGGATGGGATGGATACATAATAGGGGTGGTGAGTGCATTTACATTATTTCAGACACATGGCACTGTGTTCAGAGAGTCCGCGGTGAGTCCTGGCAAGAGTTCCGTGGAGGAGAGGCTAGTGAGTTTGGACTATGATTTTTGTTTTCAAATTGCCTGCCCCAGCTTTTAAAGGGACACCTTTACATTATTACATTTACGTCAAGAAATATAATGGAGCCCTCATCCCATATAGGTCCTTCCTTCCCTTTTATTTCACTTGTATGTGGGAAATGGCGCTAGAACTGCATGCTGGTCCTTGAAGTGTTGGATTTCTGCACTGGGACAAGGGGTGGGCCTCACGTGTTGGAAAAGCTGATGAATAGTGCTACACTTCCCAGCTTTGCGACCATCTCTATTATTTTAGCCTGGGAGTCCCCTGGAAAGCAGAGCTGGGAGTCTCAGGAACCAGTAGTGGGGGAGGGGGCGGTTAGGGAAAACGAAGCAGGGAAGGAGAGAAAGCTGCTACCAGGATGTTTTATTAAGTTGGTCACCATTGTGGGCAACTGGGGTGAAAACCACCAGGATCTTCTGGGAAGCCATAGAGTGACCTCAGATGAGGAGCATTTATTTACCCACTGGTTTCTGACCCCTTTCAGCAAGGGTTACTCCATGGGCCCTTGCATGCCCAGGCCACACATGTGTGAGTGTGAGACACATGAGTGCTTTCATTTGAGTGCAAGATAGATCCCCGCAGGTGTTTCTCTGTGTATGTGAGTGCTACACTGTAGCTTTCCCATTGTGGAACAAGCAGACCTCCTCTCAGAGTGATACATTTTTTTTACCAAGGTTGAACTTACACTGACATATCAAAATCACCCAAAGTCTATAGTTTACCTCAGGGGTCACTCTTGCTGTTGTACAGTCGATGGATTTGTACAAACAGGTAACAGTGTATCATTATGATATCATGCAGTGTATTTTCACTGTCCTTGGAATCATAGGTTCTGATATTCTGCCTAAAAGTGGAAGAAATACTAAAGGAATGTGTTTGTGAACTACTTTGGAGAACATTTGAATCAGGTCTGAGCTGTAGCCCGAAGTTTTAGGTACAGTGAGGACGGATTTATTTAACAAGGAAATTAGTGATTTCCTGACCTAGGCAAAGGCTGTATTTTGGCCTAATCAGGCATTATGGAGCTGGATTATGAACCTGTTTTTCCTATGTAAAAAGACCTTATTTAAGGCTAGTATCTACGTGAAAGGTTACGTTTTATCCATCGTAGTGCCTTTGGCTCCTTTATCCATTTGAGCACCTATCGACTTCAAGCACACCCTCTGAACTAAAGTTGCATTTACTTCTCCATTCATTCAACAGATAGCATGGCTGCTGAGCAGGAATCTGTTCTTTCTTCTCAACTGTAACGGTCCTTCCTTCCTTCCTTCCTTCCTTCCAGCTTTACTGAGACACAGTGGACACAGCCTGTGCGAGTCGGGTTCCTATTTATAAACAACGACTGAGTTCGTCTCTTGGAAGCAAGTCTCAGTACTATTTGTTAAATACGTGCCGAGTGGAGTGTTGGAACTTGCTCCAGATAATTAAAACACTTGTCTTTGCCCTAATGAAATCAAAATCTTGTTAGGAGAAATAAATTCAAATGCTTTTGTAAGTTACCAGTTTGAGGTGGCTGACTTCTGAAGTGTTGTCAGGCCCACAGAATCTGAAAACAGTGAGGAGTCTCAGGTTGCCTTTAGGAGAACGTTTTGTTGGTTACGCTTTATGATGTGTTTGTATCACTGGAAAAAATTAGTGCTTGTCCAGGATTGTGGTTATTTCAGTGTTTTCCAAAGTCGTTAGAATTTGCATAAGAGAAGAAGAAGCATCACCTACAATTGCAAGGTTTGCAAATTTAATATTGAGAGAGAGTCTGAATTGTATAATACCACTTACAAAATTGCATACATCCCAATTCTTTTGGCTGTAAATCTTTTTCTAATCACATTTTTCTTGATCTAGAGCTATGGTTATTACTTGAAGTCCATTAACTCTTCTTATTGGAGAAATACAGTGCTTTTATTTGAAAATTGTCTGAGTGCTGAAGATAGGTAATACAGGAATAGAAGCAGTCTGGGAGAAAAAAATGAATGAGTTAACCGTATTAAGTTAAATTTGCAATTTATTTCCTTATCAGAGAAGTCTGTTGAAATAGGGGTGGAGAGTTGGTGAAACTCTTTGTAGATGTTTTCATTGATTCACATGTCAAATCTAAATGAATTACACATCTTTTAAGAAAATGCCATTTAGCTTTTGTCTCAGATCATCAGTAAGATGCCCCGTTTTCTCAGACCAGCTGATGTGAAAAGGTAAAGAAGCTTCAAGGCCTAGCTTATACAGTTTGGGCCCTTCAAGGAATCTTTTCCTAATTACCTCCTTCCTAAGTCTGGGGGGGACCTCTCCTGGGCGTTCTCTAGCGCCTGGATGTGCCCTTGTTTAGCTCTAATCATGTTCTGTTATGGTTATAGTTTTACGTATGCCTTCCCATCATCCAAACAGTGTCTTTGCGTCCCCAGTGCTCAGTGATTGTTGACGGGGTGATTGAGTGAACGAGTAACCTTGTGCCGTCTTCTTTATAACTGGTTGGCGGTAGGCATGCCCAGAGCATTCTTTTGACTAGCTTTTTTGTTTTTATCCTGTAATGTAGACTGTCCGGTAGAATACTGAGTCTGGTTTGGTTGATGCACGTACGGTAGGGGACACGTTTCGGTAGTCTTCTCTTCAAATGAGAATGGTTTGTTGAGAAATAAGCGGGCTAAGCCGCTTGCCTGGCTGAATGGTGTTTTTACCCCTTACCTTAGAACAGTCTGGTCTGCTTACCAGAGAAGGTCTTTGGCATGAATGTTTCCATAACATGTTCTTGCCTGGTCTCACAGTGATGCTGTGTGAGTTGTTGTGGGTCATTCAGTCCAGTTTGGTGGTAACCGAGCATCTACTCTCTGCCAGACCCTGTTCCAGGTACGTTAGATACCACGGGACACAGAAAAAGAACCGTCCTTGTTGAACATTGTACAGAGAAATAGCGATAACGATGTGCAAATAAAAGAAGAAATTAGATAATACGGTAGAAGGCAGCAATGCTATGGACAACAAGGAAAGGTAGAGAAAGGAAGGAAATTAGGAGTATGAGGGCAGGGGAGAGATGCGATTTTAAATGAGGCAGTAAGGAAACGCCTCACTGAGAAGGTGAAATTTGAAGCAGAAATTTGAAGAGTTAGACTCATGGATTCTGTGGGAGAGCATTCCGGGCAGCAGGAACAGCCAGTGCAAAGGCCCTGCGGCGGAGGACTGTGATGTTTGGAATTGCAGCGGGGGGCCTGTGTGGCCTCAGTCAGGCTAGTGTGGAGTGAGCGAGAGCAGGTGAGAGAAGTGAACGATGAAGTGAGAGTGATAGCTGGGGCAGGGCACCGCATCCTGTAGGGCTTTATCTGCAGTTGAAGGGATTTTTGCCTTTTGATAAGAGGAGTGAATGTGATTTTTAGTTTAAAAAAATCACTGTCTGCTATGTTGAAAATAGACTGTGGTAAGTTCTAAGGATCCTTGAATGTATATATTTCAGAGGCTTCTGGTTACAAGTTGTCAGTCTCTGTGATTAGTTTAAGTAGTTTCTTTAAATATGGAAGTGATTTTTGCATTTTAATAATTGCTTTATCAAATAGGGCTGACAGTAGTAGAGATGTCAATCTATAGATATAAAAGAGATTTTTTTTCCTACATAGGTTCTTTCTGACTGTATTATGCTTTAAAAATAAAGGTGGGCCCTGACCTGTGTGGCTCAGTTGGTTAGGTGTCATCCTGCAAAGCAAAAGGTTGCTGGTTCTATTCTCAGTTGGGGCACATGCCTGGGTTGCAGGTTTGATCCCTGGTCGGGGCGCATGCAAGAAGCAGCTGCTTCATGTTTTCCTCTCACACTGATGTTTCTGTACCTCTCTTCCTTCCTTACCCACTCTAAAAACAAACAAACAAACAAACAAACATAAATAAATATGGTAGGGTAGGAGTCTTGACAGTTGGGTGTTATCCAAAAAGTGCTTACTAAATAAAGATCTAAGATAGGGCACTGGGTACAGAACTGAAAACCACGTACCATAGACTTCTGCCTTTTTGCTGGTACAGGACATTTTAGTTATGAGTCACTTTGAGAAATGGTGGTTTATGCTCTTTATAGTTTGATTAAATTTAAAGGAGACCATCTTCATAAGAAAAGTGCAAAACACAGTTATCAATAGCTGTCCAGCTGTCTCAAGTCAAACCTTCATTAATTTATTTGAGATGTTATGAACAGTGATAGTAGTAGGCATGTCTTTACCTAGAGGTCATTGAATTTGCTTTCCAGAGACAAATACTGTAGACACTGTGTGGCTATCAGTGCTTCCTTTGGAATTGACTTATTTAAAGTGTGCTCATCTATGTTTTCCTCCCACTCCCTTGTTCACAACTTTTAAAAGTTGGTATGTCTTTCATAAGCATTCAGAAACTTTGCACGGTGCTTGCAAGGTTTATTTTGGAAACCTTTCTGTATGTGATGAGTTGAAATTTGACAATTGGTTGTCGTGGATTGGGCTTGGAGCTTCACGGAAACAGCATACAGTGATTTTGGTGGTTTCTGCCAGACACTTCTGCCAGGAGTAATGCTTTTCAGTTGATTTGATTGTGGCCTACCAGCAGCACTTGATAGTTACTACTGGGTAGACTGATAAATCTTACATACTTACATAATGTTTAGACAGCCTCACCTTCCGTCTGGAAATTTTAGCATTAAAGTGAATGGGGCCTCTTATGGGGAGGGGTCTTGAGGGGAATTGCACAGTGGTGGAGTATTCTAACTAAAAGTGTGTTCTCTCTCGCTCTCAGGTTGTGCAGTCAGGGGTCTCCTGGCCGTACGGTAACCATTGAAATTCAGTAGTTATACTTGAAGTTACTATGGCTACCTTGGGAATTCTGCTCGGCACCTTTATGAACTAGCACAGACATGTCAGAGCAGCGGTTTGCAACCTTTCATCTCATTTTAATTACTAAAATTCTATGGCACACCAAAAAATAGATTTTTTGCCAATCTGACAGAAAAATTAATTTTGACCCATTCTCACCAAGATGGCTCTTGTTGTGTTGGCTATTGTCATATTTTTATTTGACAACTAAGGGAAAAGAGGTCAGTGCCCCTGACTCTAGAGTCAGGTACTGCGTGTTTTAAA
>PVJI01009025.1:0-67560 GCA_004026765.1 Micronycteris hirsuta
GGCTGTCTGCCGGTGCATGGCTACGCGTGTTGTGATGGCCGTTGAGTCAAGTGCGCTTGGCAGGTTGCTGGCCGCTTCTGGGCCGTGCAGAAAGATGGAATTCCGACTCGAGAGTGGAAGCGGGTTCGGCAGCCCCCCGACTCCACCTCAGGCCTCCGGTGCCCCGGGGCCCCGAGTCGGTGTGTGTCCTGCTGAGAGTGTGGGTGGCCTCCTCCTGTTCCCTCACCTTTAGGTGGCGCTCAGGTCGTGAATCTGCTTGTGGTGTGTCTGGGCGAGGTGCCACTTAACCCTTCTCCTTCTCTCTTCCCCGAGACGGAGGCCTCCCCCAGAGCGCCCGGGGCCGTGGCCGCGAAGACCTCCAGACGGCGGTCCAGACCCTCGGGGGAAGGTACCGCGCCCTCCACCGCAGGCGGCTGCGGACGGGAGCTTCGCTTCTTTGCCGTCATCATGGCGTCTAGTGGGGCGGCACTGCTGCGGCTCACAGCCGGACCTGCCGTGGGGGCGGTGGTCAGGCTGTGTGGCTCTTGCACGCACGCACACGTGCACAGGGACACCTACGTGTGTGAGCTCGTGCGCCAGGCAGAGGGGCACCTGCTGGGGGCCTGTGCTGCAGCCTGAAAGAGGCGACTGGATTTTCGTTTTCTAGACACGTGTGTCACTGCAACGTCGCCCGCGTTTCGGTGGCTTGCCTGTGGTCGGACAGGCTGAGGCGCCTGCCCCCAGGCAGCTGGTGTCTGTGCAGCGGCTGCCCCTGGGGGTCACGCTGGCGCCCGCGCGGGGGGGCGGGCTGGCGGGCGCTCGCCCACAGGCCGGCGCGGCGCGGGGCGGGAGGGGCAGCGCGGGATGAAGTTGCTGGGAGCGGCAGTAGTGTCTGGAAGAGCGTCCTCTTCCCGAGTTGCGACGGTTGAGGGGTGGCGAGACCGTGATCTTCAGAGTTTTCATTTAGAAATGAGACTTGGGGCGCGCCCCTGCCGCCCCGTGACACGCAGTTCTTCAGTGAACCAAGCGTCTGGGAGGGTTCAAGGCGTCTGGGCCTGCCCGTCCTGCCGGAAGTATGTTCCGTCCCCGCCTCCCTGAAGTCAGTGCCTGTTTGCGCTTCTCGCCGCCAGGCCAGGCCCGGTGGCAGTGGGAGGTGGTTCTAGAAGTGGGACTTGTCCGCTTTGGCCGTGGGGGGCCAGGCCTCCGCCTGCAGGCAGCACCCCTCCCTCCGGGCCCCAGAGCCACACCCAGGCACTGACCTTGGAGCCTGTTCTCAAAGGCCACCTTTGCTGTGTGCGCTGTGAGCTCCGCGCTGCACGCAGCCTGAACCGCCCGTTCTGAACTGTTTCCTGTCAGGACCGAAGGACGCAACTGCCAGCTCAGCGCGCGGCTTAGATGGCACCTCGGCCGGCCTGTGGCGGGACAACCCCGAGCCGGAGCCCGCAGTGAAGCAGAAAGGTGAGGGCCGCCCTCCCACTCCTTTCGGGGGGGCAGGCTGAGCCCCCAACGTAACGCCGTCCGTGGGCACCTCCCTCCTTGGGGTCCCACCGGCGCCCCAGGCTCCCCTCGGGCCTGTGACCCACACGGAGCCCCGTCCCTCGTCCTCGTGCGCCAGGCCCGGGTGTGGGCACCGGCCGCTTCCCCCTCTTCGTGTAATCGAGGGGGAGTCCAGTCGTCGCTCGGGAGCCCCGGGCCCGTGTCCCAGGTTCTCTGGGGGTGGTGGAGCGGTGGGGCCCCACAGTGGCGGGCTGACACTCAGCAGTCGCTGCTGGGCTCCTGCAGGCCTGGCCCCCCCCCCCCCCCCCCCCCCCCCCCCCCCCCCCCCGTCTCCGTGTCGGGGAAGGACCTTGGGCAGCCGGGCAGCTGTCGCGGCGGGACTTTCTGTCCATCTCTAAGCAAGTGTGGCGGTTCATGTGCTTTTGCTGTCGTCTTCTCTGCGTTTTTTCAAAGGTGGTGGTAAAATGCATGTTCAGTGTTTGTCTTCTGAGCCCCGGAGCTCCTACCAGGCTGGGGGGGTGCGCCGGGGCCTCCTTATGTGTTGTGCGCCGGAGCCGGGGCTGGCCCAGGGTGCGGGGGGCAGCAGTGTGGCCCAGCGAGGCTGATCTGTGTCCGTCTGCTCGGACAGAAGACGCTTGTCGCGGGCGCAGGGGCCAGGCCCCAGGGCGCTGAGTGTGCTGGTGTGCGGAAGTCGGACTGGAGAGTGGCCGCGTGCACTGAGGGCGGAGAGGGTGTGGGGTGGAAGGGGCTTTGCCACCTGGTTGGGGACAGCCATCGGGCCCAGGAAGCTCGGCAGTGCAGAGGGCCAGCCGGGGCCGGGAACACCGTGGCCGTGAGGGGAGTTGAGCAGCAGGGAGCCGTGGTGTTTTCGGGGGTGGCTCTGTCACGTTTCCAGTGGTGGCTGTGGGAGGCTTGGCCAGTGGTCAGGCAGAGAGTGGCCCGGACGGGGCACCGGTGGGCAGAGGAGGGCCAGGAAGCGTCTAGAGGTGCCCGGACATTTAGGGCAGACGCAGCCCCACGCTCTGAGGAGACGGCTGGACCACAGGGACACGCAGGTGGGGTGGAGCCTGGCCGTGGGGCGGCCGAGAGGAAGGCCTCGGGGTGGGGTGCGAGGGGTCGGGGACCCATCTTCAAGGGTGAGAGCCGCTGTGCAGCCTCACCACCGGGGCACTGGCCGCTTGCTGCCACCTCCCCACCTCGGCACCTTGTCCGAGCTCACCGTGTCCCCAGCTTGGCCGGTCTGAGTTCTGAAGAGGCGGGGTCTGGGGTCCGGGCGTGGGGTCCACAGCAGCTCCAGGCGCTGTTTCTCCCCACACCTTCCGTGAGCTGCCGCCTTGCCCCCGGGGCCTGTCTGCTCCTGCGGGGCCCCCACCCCGCTCCGGTCCCCGGCTTCCGGCTTGGAACCGAGACCGCCGTGTGCACGATCCCACGCCTCGGCACCGCCCGGAACCACGCTGTCCAGCCCCTCCTAACCGCTGCCCCTCTAGTTCCTCGGGCCCCACGGGTGCCAGGCCTGCCTCTGCGGCGTCACCGGGGCAGGTCCTGTGGGGTGGCTCTCCGCCCGGCGTCCCAGTCAGTGCAGGGTTCGGCATCCTCCTGTGGGCGGCAGGTCACGGGTGCGAGAGCACGCCAACCCTGCGCTGGCCCGACTCCCGTGGGCGGGTGCCCTTCCGGCTCCCGGGCAGGTGTGTTCGCGCAGTGGGAGGGGGTGACTCACCTTCTGCTCTGGTGCCTGTGGCTGTCCCTGAAAGTGGCACCTGACAAGGGGTCCTGGGGCCGTGTGCGAGGTTGGCCCGTGTGGAAATGAGCTGCCTCCCGCTAAGCTGACGCATTGCATGAGGGAGGCTGCTCGGGCTCAGCCCGAGTCTCCACGCCGCCGGCGGTTCCTCGGTGTGGGCGCAGCAGCGGCGGAGCTCACGCTCTCGGCCTCCCGGCCCCGTGGGTGTCGGTCCTGCTCCGTGGCCTCTGCACACTGTCTTCAGGCCCGTGTCCTGCTCCTGTGTCCTGACGTGTCCTGGGCACAGTGTCCGTGGCTTCTCTGCCCCTTGTGAACGAAACCGTGGCCGTAGGAGACGAGAAGAGGAGCTGTGAGGAAGGGCCGCGTTCCCGGCCTCACTCACCGCCCACCGGCGTCTGCGCCAGGCTTGTTGTGCTCGTCCGCGGGCCGCGGCGCAGACGCGCACGGGAGGTGCTGACGCACTCTTTGTCGTTTGCAGGTGACTCCCCAAGCAACGCAGGTAAGAAGCGGCCGTGCGTGCCTGAGGGTGAGAAGCGCATGCGTGTGCGGGCGTGTGCGCTCAGATGTGTGTGCCACCGACTGGGTCCGTGAGACACGGCGTCACGGCGCCACTTTAAGATTTAATTCGCGTGCTTTTTGTGTCAAAAGAACATACATTTCAGGTTTTTTCCCCCAGAAGATAAAGTGTATTTTCAGTGGTCATTCTGATGGTTTTTCACTATTTTCTAAAGTTTAAAACCCTTTCACTTTAAAATAAATAGTGGAGTAGCTTTAATTGCCTTAGTGGCTTGGGCTTGTTATTTTCTTTTACTTAATTTTCTTTTATCAAAGTGAAGAAACTTTGTTCAGTTTGTAAGCACAATGTGGTTTGTACCCAAAAGCGTCTAAAGTGCCCGCAAACAGAGGAAGAGCCGGACACCGGCTCCCTGGCCGCCCTCTGGCGCCCCCGTGTGCCCGCGCGGTGCCTAGGCCGGGGACAGTGCGGATGCCGCACGGGGGCCGTGTTCCCGCCACCCCCAGACTCAGCCCCCAGCGGCCGCTCTGTCTTCCCCGGAGTGACAGGCGGGGGGCGCCCTCTGTGCCTGCGGCGGTGCGGTCACCGCCTTCTCCAGCCTGTGTCTGTTGTTCGCCTTCTGTCCTTTGCAAACTGCTGGCCGGGGCGCCGTCCCTTCAGAAGGAGAAGTGGGACCTGCCAGTCAGGACAAGCCCCAGGGGCCCGAGGATTCCGAGGTCCCCGCCGACGCCCCGCCCGACACCAGGTCCGTGCTCGCCCCGCTCCCCCGCCCCCGCCCCGCTGGCGCGCCCGTCTCTGCCGTCGCGGTTTCCGCGGCAGCGCTTGTGCAGAGCGGCGCTTACGCCCCGGCTTCGGTTTCCCACTGTCTGCTCCAGAAGGCTCCCTCGGCCCGTGAGTGCGAGGCCCGCGCCGCCCCGGGTGAAGCGGCAGGACAGCGCGGAGGTGTTGGCAGCCGACAGGTGAGGGGGCTCCTCCGGGTGGGTGGGGCCTGGGCGGACGGGAGTCGGGTGCAGGGGTGCTGGGCGAGCTCGCTGATGAGAGAAAGGAGACTGGGCGAGCCCCTCGCCCGGAGCTGCGCGGCCGCACGTGTCAGACCGGCCAGAGCGCACCGGTGTTCGCCGTCCAGTGACCCTGCAGATACGTGAGCAGGAGGCGGGTGCGGTCCTCTGACCTCCAGATAAAGGGTTTCTAAGCATGAAAACAGCGAGGGAAAAGTAGGAAAAGAGATTTAGAGGCTGATGGCCCAGGAAGTGGAGACACAACGTGGTGAGCGGGTTGCAAAGGGTCAGGCGGGGCTGCGGCCGGTTTGCAGACCTGCCTGTGGGCGCTGAAGGTCAGCAGGTCAGGTCCGCGGGTTCCAGGTGGAGCCGGAGGCTGGGCTTGGAGACTGGCGAGCGTTCCCTCCAGCCTCAGGCTTCATGGCAGAGAGACCAAGAGAGTGGAAGGGGTAGGGCGGGGGGAGGGACGCCCCAGCTCTTGCTGTCGAGCTGAGGGGGTGAGAACACTTGGGGTGCGGACGGCCCAGTGGGCGCAGACGTGTGGGAGAAGCAGGCTGGGGGCGTGGGGACAGAGTGCGTGGCCCGTGGGTGAGACTCTGGGAGGGGAGTCCTGTCAGGGCTCAGTGTTCCTCCCGCGCCGGTAGCGGCCTGGGGAGCGGGAGGGGGAAGGGGGAGGTCTCCACGAGAGGGGGCTGCTGACATGCTGGTATGGGGGTTCTCATCTGGGGGGCTGCCCCCACCCCGGAACGTCGGGGATTGGAGCCACGTGTGGAGGTGGAGAATCGTGACTGGGGAGGGGGGGGCGGGGGAGGCTCTTGTCATGTAGTTGAGGGGTTGGGGCCAGGGGTGCCCCCGCCCACACAGAGCGGCCCTCCTCCCAGAGAGCAGACATGGGGGGAAGGAACCTTCGGGGAAGCGGGTGAGGCTGAGTGGGTCTGCTGAGGAGGGAGGGCTGTGGGGGAAGGCCCGGAGCTGGGAGGGTGGGATGCGGTCCGCTGTGGGGGGTGCAGCGTGTGAGGGATGAGGGGCAAGATGAAGCTGGTCCTGGGGGAGTGGGCCTGAGGGCAGCGGGATGGACGGAGGGCACTCTCGAGCTCGTGACCCGGTGCCTGGACCCCTCCTGACCTTGTGCCCTGCACTGGGACACAGGAGTAGTTTGGGGTGTGCATGCGTGTGCACACGTGTGTGCGTGTCGCCGGGCTGGCAGTGGGGCAGGGTCGTGGAGGGCGGTCATAGAAGCGGTGAGTGGGTGGGGAGGAAAGGAAGGGCAGGGGCCGAGAGGGAGGCGCAGCGGCTGGGTCGGGGTCGTGGCCAAGGCTCTGGTGCACTGGAGGCAGTGTCCGTGCTGCGACACTGGCTTGGCCTGCGGTGACGGTGGGCGGGGCAGTCCCGGCGGGGGCTGATTGGGGGCCAGAGCGGGCTCTGGGCTGGAGGGCTGGGGCATGGGCTGGTGGCCCAGAGCAAAGGCAGGACCTGGCGGGCAACGGGGGCAGGCTGTGGGTGCTGGGTGGGAATGCGGCCTGGGGCAGGGACTGGGAGTCAGTGGAAGGAACCGAGGAAGCTGCTGTTCCCACGTGACACTGAGGAGCAGAGGGCTGGTGGGGCTGCCCTTGCCACCTTCCCCTGACACTCGCGCCTTGGGAAGGTGCGCCCCTTGTGTGAGGGGTGACAGGTGACAGCAGGGTCTCCCTGGGAGGTGGCCTGGAAGGGGCAGGTCAGGGTGTGGACGGGGCAGGGGGCGTCTGCACACTCTGATGGGAGGGGCTGGCAGAGGGCGGGGCCCCGGGACCTGGGCCCAGAGGCTTCACTCAGTGTCCCCCCGACCTCCCACGCAGACGCCCGAGGCAGATGGAAACGTCCCCACGGAACACTTCTGACCTGGTCTGACTTCTTTCTGCTCAGGGCGGGGAGCGGTAAAGCCGTCTCCAGCGTGATCGTGGACGCCCGGAACTCTGACGATGAGGATGACCAGTTCGTGGTGGAGGCCGCGCCCCAGCTGTCCGAGGTGCCGGAGCGCGAAGGGGTCAGTGCGCCGGCCTGGTGGTTCTGTGGCGGCCCTTGAACTCGGGTGCTCAGGTGTATGTGGACGGTTCCCTCTGATTTCTCAGTTCTCCGCCCTCTCTGATCTCATCGCTCCTCTGACGAGCTCCTCCAAAGCAGGACTCTGAGGACTCAGCAAACCCCTGTCCCCCGTTTTCTCCCTTTCCCACGCAGGCGCAGGCTGCAGAGCTGGAAGAAGACGAGAAGCACGGTGAGTCCTAGCCCTCAGGGAGCGCGGCACGGGTGGGCTGTGTGTGCGCCAGGCGGGCCAGGGCTCCGCGGGCACGGGTCCCTCTGGGGCGGGGCTTTCTGTCCTGGGAGACGGTGGGTGCTGCCTCCATCCTTAGGGGACCTGCGGGCACCCCACACCCTGGGGCCAGCTGTGAACTCTGCTCCGGGGGACTCCTGTTCTTAGCGTGTGGTTACCGGGGGTTGCGCAGCGTGGAAGGACACCCCCAGAGCAGCAGGCCTGGCGTGCTGTGTGCTCCCACCCCACGCGTCCACCTTTCCTTACGTTTCCCCCCAGGGTAGGGGAGTGTTAGCACATAGAGGCTGCTTAGAAGCAGTTCACAGTTATCACATTGCCTGTAATTGTTTCAAATGTTCATCTGTATTTCTTTTTAACTTTTGGAAATGGAAAATCTATTTTATTTCTAAAGGTTTTTTTCTTAAAGATTTTACTCATTTATTTTTAGAGAGAAGGAGAGAAGCATCGCTGTGTGGTTGCCTCTCATGCGCCCCCTACTGGGGACCTGGCCGGCAACCCAGGCATGTGCCCTGACTGGGAATCAAACCAGTGACCCTTTGATTCGCAGTCTGGTGCTCAACCCACTGAGCCACAGCAGCCAGGGCTAAAGTTTTTGGTTTTGTTTTTTTCACCTTTCAAGGAGCTGATTTCTTTGAACTCTTTGAAATTGTAGAGTTAATTTCCGACACCAGTGGTTGTATTAGCCTATGGTAGGCTGTCTTTTTTGAAATAAAGGTACTGGAAGCTGTTTTCAGTGCAGAAGGAGGCAGAGTGAGGACTCAGCAGGCTTCCCGCCCGTCCACCGTGTAGAACAGAACAGCCTCTAGGGCAGAGCACAACTGGAACCTAAAGCCACTGCTTTTCCGCAGGAGGACTCGTCACAAAGATTTTGGAGACCAAGAAAGATTACGAGAAGCTGCGGCTGCCACCCAGACCCGGGGAGAAGGTGAGGTTCTGTCTGCAGCCGTCAGCACCTCAGCGCCGTCTCACGGGCTCACGCTGAAGCCTTAGACACGCCTCTCCGACTCCGTGATGAGTGGCGTCTGTGCATGTGTTTAGGGTGGCGCCACCCCTCCAGTGGGAGGACAGACACGTGCAGAGTCCCGTCACCTCCCTGGACCCTGAGTCAGCCCCGTCCCTGGTGGGCAGCAGCCTCACTTGGGGGCTCAGGAGTCCAGGCCAGAGGCCTGCCCTTCACTGACCTTGCGGCCCTGGCTGGTTGCAGAGTGAGGGGTGGGGGCTTTTGAGTCGGGCTCTTAAACACGGGGCTCTCGGCTCCTGGCCTCCCTGAGTCTCTCCCCGGTGTGTGGTGTGGTTTTACTGGGACCGGGGCCTCCTGCTGCGCTGCCCTTGGGCATGGGACCCTGTGGGGACACCGGCAGGCCAGGCGGCATAGCAGTAAGTGTTTGCCATGGGTTTTTTACCAGAAAGTGGTTTCTCACATGGTTTTACCCGCAGCCAACAGCTCCCGTATTTTCTACACACACGTCCACTCAGTGGCTGCTGTGTGGACCGTCCTGCTTCCGGGGGCCTGCTTTGACCTGGCGCCCGGCCTGGGGTAGCCGGGGAGTGTCCTGTGTCACGGTCCTCCCCACAGGCGCAGGGGTCGCCGCTGTCCCTGGCTGTGCGTCTGCCGCCCCGAGGCGGGAGCCGAGGCCTCCAGGCTGTTTCTGTGGCGACTTCGAAGCCTCAGTTGGTTTCAATTTTGTGGCTCTGATTTTTATGCAGAGCACACTAGGCCGTGTTTCAAAGCTTCCTCTGAAGAGTGCATTTCAGAGGATCTTTTGACTTTAGAAGATAAAAGAGGGAAAAGTGCATTTACCGCGGGAGAGAGGCGAGCCCCATAAGTGTTTCCAGGCGGGTGCGGGCCTGCGGCGGGGAGGGGCCCGGCGCGCCTGCGCTCCGCTTTCCTCACTGGGTTGGGAAACGCCAGCTTTACAGCTCACCTCCTGGTCTCCTAAAAACTCCTTGTTTCTTTTTTTTTTTTTTTAAAGATTTTATTTATTTTCAGAGAGAGGAGAAGGGAGGGAGAAAGAGCAATGTATGGTTGCCTCTCACACGGCCCTCACTGGGGACCTGGCCTGCAACCCAGGCATGTGCCCCGACTGGGAATTGAACCGGGACCCTCTGGTTCCCAGCCTGCGCTCAATCCACTGAGCCACACCAGCTGGGCCCTTGTTTCTTTTTAAGTACAAGAAATTAAAACGTACAGGAAAAGTTGTGGTCCTTCCTGCCCGTGCCCCAGCCTCCCTGTCCCCAGCGGCCGCCCGTGGGCGCGTGCCCGGCTGCCGCGCGCCTGGCCTTGCTCCGTGGGGTCCGTGCCGCCCCGTGGCGGAGCTGCTCTTTCTTCATCAGCATGTCCTCCCTGCGACCCTCCGGTTCTGACCCCTGCAGCTCGAGTCTGTTCGTTTTAATCGATGACTGTTTGTTTATTAATTCCTTTACTGGCAGACGTTCAGGTTCCTTCTGCTGTTCACTGCAGAGGCCACGCTTCCGTGGGCGCCGTTGTGGCTGCTGGCCCACGGGAGCCGGCGGCCTTCGAGCCGCTGTCCGGGGGGCTCTCTGTCGAGGGCCAGGTGGCCAGTGTGTCCAGCTCGGGGCTGGGCGGTCTCGGGTGCGGCAGGCCGTGGGGGCAGCGGTCACGCGTGTGCGGGCCGTGCTCTGAGGATGCTGTTCCCCACAGGACCCGGCCTGGGGCTGTCCCCTGCAGCCCCTTCGCCAGCGGCTGCTGCGTGCTCCGCACGGTGGCAGCGCGGTTTTCTCTCCCTGTGGAAGTCTGAGCACACACATGTGCCGGTCACGGTCAAGGCAGGGTCACGTCCCTCACCCTCCAAAGTGGCCTGCGACCTCCGGAACCCCTTCCGCCCTCCTCTCCCCGTGCCGCCCCCGCCTCCGGCAGCCCCTCGCCCGCTGCACACCTCTGCCCTGTCGTATGCGTTGCTGAGGGTTGTGTCTGAGGGCTTCTGTGCTGCTGTGTCTCCTGCTGTTCGGAGGCGTCTCCGTGAGCAGTGCAGACCCCCGCCTGTTCCTCGCTCTGCCGAGCCGCCGGCTGTGGTCCGGGCAGACAGTACGCTGTCCGCTCACCAGCCAGTGCGCCGCCGGGCGGCCCGTGTCTGGGCTCTGCGAGCGCAGCTGCAGCGGGCACAGGGACTGGCGCTGGGTGGATGGACACTTGCGCCCGCCAGGAGGGCTGCCGGGGCGTAGGGTGGATGTGTGCTCACCGTGAGGGGCAGCGTCAGCCTGTTCTCCGAAGTGGTTCCGCCGTGAGTTCCTTTGGTTTCACTCCCGCGCGGTGGCTCTGGTGGCGACCAGTCGTCTCTCGCTGCGCTCGGAACGGTCGTGCTGGTTTGCGTTGTGACAGCTGTCACGTCAGCGTGCGGTTATGAACTTATCAAGTTTGGTGAGTTTTTGTGTAGCCACTTTAACATTGACGATGGAAGAAAATACACAACATTGTTGGCCTGTTGTGCTTCGTTATTTGAAGAAAGGTAAAAACACAGCTGAGACACAAAGGAGAGGTGTGTGCAGTGTACGGAGACGGTGCTGTGATGATCGAACGCGTCAACGGTGGTTTGCGCAGTTCCGTGCTGGAGATTTCTCGCTGGACCGTGCTCCACGGTCAGGTAGACCAGCTGAGGTCGACAGTGATCAAATCGAGACATTAATGGAGAATAATCAATGTTCTACTACATGGGAGATAGCCAATATACTCAAAATATCCAAATGAATGAAGTTATTGGTGAAAATGTAAAATGCGTCCTTTATTTTAGGGAAAAAAACTAAAGGGACTTTTTGGCCAGCCCAATACTGTCCAACCGGCAGCACGGGAGGACCCGGTCCCTCAGCCCGTGTGACTTGCTGTGGTTTTACCGCACGTTTCCTGACAGCTCCCGACTGAGTGTTCTGTCCACGGCGGCCCCCCCCCCCACCCCGCGCCGGTGTCCCGATGCCGCCGCCGGCAGCTTCTCTCAAAGCCACCCTTTCTGCCACTGCTCTAGTGGGCATGTTCCCTTTCCTGTTTCTCTCCGAGTTTCTTTTTGGTAATTAATACGTGGATCAGCAAGGATTAAGTTTACCTGTGAGGGGAGGAAAGATCTAGAACAGTGGTGGCCTCCATGCGGCAGGAAGTGCTCCAGCTTGTGCGCTGCAGTCTGGGGTGGGGGGGACCCCACGCCTTGCACCTCCGTCCACTCTCTGGCCAGTCCGGCCCGCAGGAAGGTGGGGTGGGGGCCGGAGAGGGGCCCACCCCTCCTCGTTCAGGCTGTCCGATGGCAGCTGTGCACACCCCCTCCAGATCCTTATCACCGAGGGAACCGGGAGGCGAATCTTCATTCCAGGCACCACTGGGTCGGTGAACAGTTGAGGCCCATGAACACAGACTGGAACTTGGCAGATTTTCTTGCCGCCTGGCAAGCTCAGAAAACAGCGATGTTGGCAGGCACGGGGGTGAGTGGAGGAGGCTGCCTGCTGCTGGGGCCACGGGTTTCTGGACCTCGAGTGTCTGCTGCGTGGGGGCCGCCCTCGGTGGCAGGGGCTTCAGTGAGCAGGAGCGGGTCGACCAGCCGTCTGTCCACGGCGCTTCTCTAGGAAACGGTTCATTTCATTCACGTTTTACAAAGTCATGGCGTGAAGCCGTTTGAAGTCCACTTTCTGATTGTAAAAATACATTGTAGCTGTAGTTTTTCTTTCCTCCCAGAAGTGTCATCTTTTCTTTCCCCTTGATGAGACTTTTTACCAGCTATTGAAATAGACACCCTCCAGGAAGGAATCAGCTTTTGGTTTTGTAGATGATCACTTTTGTGTTGTTTTAATTTCATTCATTTCTACTCTTTATTTTCCCTTTTAATTTCTTTAGGTGTTTACTTTTTCTAACTTCTTGTAAAGTTTATTAGCTCATTTATTTTTAGTCTATCATTTCAAAAATTAACCTATTGAAGACTTTACATTTTAGCATGCTTTTGCCCTTAAATTTTAAATTCCTCGAGTAATAAATCAATATGAAATATTAACATTTCTTGAATATTAATGTAAAGCCCGTTGTTACTTCTTTTGAACATGTGGGCTATTTCGGTTTCTGTTCTTTAGCTTTCAGATGAAAGGGTCTCTGAGAATTCCTTCTGTCACCAGCGTGTGGTAGAATCGCACCTTCCGGGAGTGTGGTCTGTGCGACTCCGGTTGTCGGGAGGCGCGCCTCTCCTCGTGGCCTCGCTGCTGTCGTGTCTGCGTGCGCCACCGGGCGCACAGGGCGTCTCTGCCCCCCCCCCCCCCCCCCGCGCCCTGTCCACGTCCCCGGGGGCGGCTGTCACACACCGGACGCTGGTGGGTTGTACCTGCCTCTTACGATCGATCGATTTATACAAATTAGCTTCAATATTAGCGGCTTATCTTCTCTCCGCCTCCCTTGGAAATTCACAGAGTAGACGCTTTCCCTGCTTTTCACCTGCGTGACGTGTGCCCGTGGCCTTGGCTCCTTTCCCTCTGTAGAGGCAGCCTTGTTTGAATGCTGAGGAAATCCACGTCTGGAGCTGGGCATCTCTCCAGCCTGCCTTTGAAGTTGCGCTGGAAGAAAAGCCGTTTCTTATTGTGCTGTGGGCTGCGTGATGCGTTACAGAATAAGTATGTGACTCCGACTGCTCCGGGCAGTGTTTTATTATCCTGACCTATTTGTTCTCTTTTCAAGAGGAAATATTAAACTTTGTTAATAGTGAGATATTAGTTCATGCCAACATTTTTTCCTTCAGATTTATGAAGTTTTTAAAAAACAACCAGAAAAGCACTTTTATTAGTGTTTCTTATGCTTTAAAAATACTTGCTTTTTAAATGTTATAAATGAAGAAGCTTCGGAGTAATGGCCGGCAGTTTCCAAGGCAGCTCGCTCGCCGTGAGGGGCTGTGTGAAGGTTTCTGTCTCCTGGGTCTCAGCCTCCTTTTCCCTTCCTGTCCTCCTGCCCTTCGCCCTGGACTGTCTGTTCTGATTGAACGCAGGTCTCAGCCACCAGCTCTTTCCATGTGAGTTCTTTCTTTTCACGCAGACTGAGACTGTTTCCCTCTGTAGGGTCTTTCTCCTTCTCTTTCTTTCAGTTTCTGTGGTTTCACTCCTCACCGTCTTGGTGCTGGCGGCCCTGCCTCCCTGCAGGTGAGAGCCTGGAGGTGTGCACACGCGGGTGGACCCGGCACGCCTACCTCGCTGCCCGTGTCTGCGGGGAGGACGCTGGCGGCGGCGGCGGCGGCAGCCGGGGACGACTGTTTTCAGGAAGCGTCGGTTGGGGACTGGAACTACTGTCTGTTAAATTGCCTCTTGATGGATAAAATGATCTTATCACAAACATGTTACATTTGAATTATAGTAATTAGCACACAGTAAACAGTGGCTAAATCCTTAGAAAAGTCAGGGATTTCAGTCTTACCCTCCTTTATTTGGTTGATTTAAATTATTTCTTACTTTGATAGCTAGGTGGTGCAGTTTCAACACAAATACTTTAACTCTGTTGGGAAAATGCAGTTCAGAGCCCTTCCTTCGCTGACTTCTGCGCCTGGTCGAAGTGCTTTTAGTCTGGATGTCTGTGGTCCTCGCGTCGGGATAGGAGGGACAGATGCTACGGTGCTTCTTCGCCGGTGACGCCGTGAAAGCTAAACCGGGGCCCCCTGGCTGATTTTAATGCTAAAAAGTTGTTGTTGTTGTTGTTGTTATTGTTATTTTAGGAAATAAGGTGACAGTTTGATGTTCCCACGTGATGCAGTGTCTTCCAGGACACGCCAGCTAGGGTTTTGAGTTTGGGTATGAAATTGTCACCAGCAGGTTGTCCACGGTTGCACTAACATTTACATGCCTGTCCCGTGGATCTATGGCAGACCGTGACACTGGCGTGGAAACCGGGCGAAGACGGCTGTGAGCAGACAGGCCTCTTGCGTGCAGACAAAGGCTGTGATGGGCACGGAACATCCGAGCACTTCTAAAAATACATATTTATTTATTTTAGACGGAGGGGAAGGGAGGGGGCAAGAGAGGGAGAGAAACATCAGTGTGTGGCTGCCTCTGGCGCGCCCCCTGCCGGCGACCTGACCTGGCCCGCAACCCAGGCCTGTGCCCTGACTGGGAATCAAACCAGCGACCCCTTGGTTCGCAGGCCAGCGCTCAGTCCACTGAGCCACACCAGCCAGGGCAAAAATATCAGGTACTTTTACCTGAAAACAAACAAACAAACAAACAAACATATGACTTAAGGAAATTGGATAACAAATACGCGATTAGCTATAGTCTTAGAAACATTTCCAAGTTGAGTAGTCATCTTCTGTTTACTCAGGGAATGACAGTGTGAGAAAGAAGATCTTATTTTTTACTCAGAACGTCAACTTAAAACTCACATATTGTACTTACCACTTTTTTAGGTTTCAGCCACTGTTGGCTGATAAGTCGTTTTGGCCGTGACCCCGGCGGGGCCCTGCGTGTGCTCTGCACAGAAGACATCCTCGGTTTGGTCCACGCTGACAGCACGTCTGCAGGCGCGATGTCAGCCGCGCGGTGGTGCGGACCCAGGGGCTTAGGCAGACGGGCTGCGCCGCACTGATGGACGTGTGCGGCCCGCGTCACGCTGGCCACGGGGTGGAAATCGGGGTGAGAACTGGAGTTCAGGCCGAAGCTGGTCAGGCTGGCCCGCGGGGCGAATCTCCTGGGAGAGTGGCCACCGGCGCCACACACGGGCGCGACAGCCGGCCACCTGAGCCCAGCGGACAGGGCGGCCCTCACTCTTGCGAAAGCCCTTGCACACCTGGAGTCCGCCGTCCCGTGTCGTGTGTGATGGTGGTGTTTTCCCCTTTCCACACTTGTCCGCCGCGGGGGGCTCTCTCGGGATTCGCCCCGCCAGGGGTCAGCAGGCTTCCTCCAGGAAGGGTCAGGTGGTCAGCATTTCCAGCTGGGCGCGGGCTCTCTGGCCCGCGTTCTCCAGGGAGCCCTGTGGACAGTGTCCTGATGAATGAGTGTTCTCGGTTCCAGTCAAACTTGATTTGTGGGCGCTGAGATGTGAATCGCTTACATACTGTCTTAACTACTTGAAGATGTAAAATGTTCTCGGTATAAACGCCGGGGTCACTGGCCAGACCACGGGCTGTGGGCTGTCTCCAGGCCCCGCGACTCCAGCGGCCCATTCGCCCAGGTCTGGTGGCGGGGCTGTGACTGGTCCTCTCACTGCTGCCAGGCACTGCGGCCAGCTCCCTGCAGGGCCTGTGGAAGGCCAGCGGGGGTTGGGTGGGCGTGTTCACGCCTGGCCTCTGGGACGTGTCTTAGCAGGCGGTCTGCTCTGCTCTGCGGAGGCTGTCCGCGTCCGGAGTGACACCGTGTCTGGCGCTCTGGAGCTTACTCTGCTCTTACAGACACTGTGTGTTTCACATTCGTGTTCTAATCGTTTGTTGCCCGTGGGTAGGAATTTACAACCAACTTCATTGATAAACTGATTGTTTTCAAAATGTGTCGGTTGGACCTTCTGTTTCTGTGCTGTGATAGTGGCTGGACACTGACTGGCTAAGAGTCAGATGCAGGTGGGGCGTGACGAGGTGAAGGGACCCATCCAAGGCTGGACCAGGGACTGGCGTGGCCGGGGGGTTCACCCCCAGGCCGTGCCCTGCCACCAAGGGCACCCGAGTCACACCTTCACGTCCTCCTGCCCAGTCCTCAGCTTCCCTTTGATTGCCTGACGGCGCCGCCTCCTGCTTTTTATCGGGGCTGCTCCTGGGACTGACCCCTTTCTGACACTCAGCGCAGCGCACACAGGGAAAGTCCACTTCCCCCAGCGCAGGGCCTGGTTGCGAACGGGCGTGGGCTTTAGTCTTGCTTTTTCTGCTGCGATTGACGTGACTCACTTATACTTAATTCCCCAGGTGACACGTGCGGCTTATCTGATACAAGCTGCTCTTACGTTCCTGGGATGAAACCAGCATTGCGGTGGCATATTGTCTTTCTGTCCATCCGCTGTTAGGTTCTCATTGCTAATTAGTATTTCCCCACTTACATTCGTGGGTGAGACGGGCCCGTGGTTTTCTCCGTGATCCCGGTCTGGTCTTAGCCCCAGGTTAAGGATGAGTGGGAGGCCCTGACCTGGGGGCTCAGTTGATTCAAGTGCCCTCTCAACACGCCAGTGTGGCAGGAATCCACCCGTGAGTGTGTAAATGCGTAGGGCAAGAAACTGATGTCTTGCTCTCTGCCACTTTTCCTCTCTCTCTATATATGAAGATTTTATTTATTTATTTTTAGAGAGGGGAAGGGAGGGAGAAAGAGGGAGAGAAATGTCACGGCCCCTCACTGGGGACCTGGCCCATAACCCAGGCATGTGCCCTGACTGGGAATTGAACCAGCGACCCTTTGGTTCGCAGGCCAGTATTCAGTCCACTGAGCCACACCAGCCAGGGTTCTAAGATGAATTTTTAAAAAGGTTTCTGACCGCGATGAACATGTATTTAAAAACGTGAATGGAGAGAGTTCTCTCCTCTCCTCCAGGGTAAACCACAGATGCGGGGTCACTGTGTTCTGGCAGAGCGGCAGCCGCTCCATGAGGCTGTCTGGGCGCCGCGTTTTCTCATGGGGAACTTCAGACTGCTCTTATTTTTGTATCGATTATGGGGGTATTAAGGCTTTCTGGTTCCTAAGTCAGTTTCAGTTATCCATTTCTTTAAAAGTGGTCAAGTTTATTTAAATTTGTGTTCTAATTGTTTGTTGCCCATGGGTAGGAATTTACAGGAATTCCTGGCAGAATTCTTTTAAACATCGGCTCTATAGTTTTGCTCTCTTTTTATTAATTATACTACTTATTTGTACTTTTTCTTTTTTTGTTTTAAATCAGCTTTTTCAAACCACCACCTTTCGGCTTTGTTGATTTTCTCTTTTGTAGCTTTGTGTTTCTTTTCACTGATATCTCCGACTTTTTAAACATTTCCTTCATTTTACTCTGTTCTGGAAGAACAAAAGTCAGGCCCAGGAATTACTAAAGCATGTCTTTTGTTATCTAATTAATATGAAGTGGAATATATTCTAGATTGAAAACGTCCTTATTAGACAAATGTAGTCTCATCTGTTTCCTTTCATTGTTGGCTTCGTCCTCATTTGTGTTGCCACGGCCGGTGAAGAGTCGATGGTTCAAAAACAATCCCAGCCAGTTGCAGCGTCTGTGGGACACGGCTTGCTTCTGTTACACTGAGCCATAAAGTGGTTCTGGAACCAAAGACCCGCCAGTGAGGGTGTGGTCTCTGCAGGAGGAGGGGCCAGTGCGCAGTGCGGTGTCCCTGGGAGGGGCTCCTCGGGAGCTGGGGAGGAGAGGCGCTCGGAACCGGGCTGCCAGGTCCGGCGGTGCAGTGGGCGGCGCAGGGACCTCCGCAGACGCGGGGACGGGGACAGGGGTGAGCAGTGTGGTCCTGCGGAGGTCGTCCGGAGGTGGCAGCCAGCGCCAAGAGAAGTGAGGTTTCATCCGGAGGGGACGCTGTGTTGGAAGGTGACAGCTGTCTGACAGATCCGTCAGCCCCGAGAGTGAACCCTGCCAGCGAACGTGTGTAAGGCGACCGGGGAGCAGTCACTTGCAGAGGCCAGCAGCCGGCTGTGGAGGGGGGTGGACAGCGCTCCCCTGCAGAACTGGGGACCCACGGGTGAGCGCCCACGCCACATGTGCCTCCAACAGGGCGCTTCTGGTAAACGGTCTGGAAAAAACCAAGACATCTGCCCTGGCTGGTGTAGCTCAGTGGATTGAGCGCGGGCTGGGAACCAGAGGGTCCCGGTTCGATTCCCAGTCAGGGCACATGCCTGGGTTGTGGGCCAGGTCCCCATGAGGGCCATGTGAGAGGCAGCCATACATTGCTGTTTCTCTCTCTCTCTCCCTCCCTTCCCCTCTCTCTAAAAAAAAACCAAAAAAACAAAAAACCCAAGACATCGTGTTCCTGGCTGGGAAACTCAGCATTGTAGCCGTGTCATGTCGCTGAGGTTCACCTACAAGTTTAGTGTGATTCCAGTAAATGCCCAGTGCAGGCCCTGGAGCTCGGCAAAGAATATTCTAAAGTTCCTCGGGAAGATAAGTATATGAGAATAGCCCTTCATAAAAATGTTTGAAAAAGCCAGTGTTAGGCCTATAACGTCACATTCTTAACTCACTTCGATCACTGTGGGTGGAGAGGGGAGCGCTGCAGTGGGAGCGTGAGCCCTGCGTGCCCTCTGCCCTCCGCGGCGTCGGCGTCGGCCGCGGTCGGTTGTCCGTGCGACACAAGGGTTGTTGGGTTGTGTCCGTGTTTCAGGTCAGTGCGAAAGCGCGGTCCGGCTCTCGTCCACTCTGTGCCGTGCGCTGACCTTTGCCTCCACCGGTGACCCCGGGCCGCATGCCAGCCTCCGCACGTGCGCCTCGCCCAGACTGCCGGGACAGCGCGCGGGCCTTTTCCGGGGCAGCGCTGTCTGTCCAGGCCGCTGACTCTGCAGGATCCACACCAGCTGCCCGGAGGTGCTGCCTCCGCCTTTCTCCCCGGGAGCAGCCTGCGACCGGCGATCCCACCTGCGGACGGTGTGCTAACAGTGCTTATGATGAGGACTTGCCTGCGCTGCTTTATGTGGTCCTCACAGCAACCTCTGAGATGGGTGTGCTCCCCACTCTCTAGGCGGGGAAACTGAGGCACAATAGTTACCTTGTCTAAGATGAGGCAGACGGCGGGTTGCAGAGGTCGGGGGTCGCCCCAGCTGCGCCCGTCCCGGCCTGGCCCTCACGCGCGCGTTCTAGGAGCTTCCCGTGCGTGTGCATGTCTGTCTGCAGTGGCTTCGTGAGCAGGCGGTGTCCCGGGGAAGGCAGCTCGCGTGTCCTCCTGCGTGCTCCTGACCTGCACCCATCACACTGGAGAGGCCAGGGGACCGGGTGTGCGTCCCCCGCATGTGAATAAGACGCGTCAGGAGGCCGCCTCGAGGTCCGCTGGTGTCATCCTTCGGAACGGGCCAGCGTCACGTCCCGGGGCTGAGGCCCTGTGGCCACACTGTGCCCTCTGGGGCAGGTCCCGCGCCAGTGTCCTGGCACACGTGTGAGGTCATCTGGAGCCGCACTGTCTGCTGGAGCCGCAGAGCGGGAGTGACCCTTGTGTCCGTTGGCCGCGGGGAGGATGACCAGCCCGTGGCATTCAGCGAGGCACGTGGACGCAGCACGCGTGCTCCTGGTGCTGTGGCTGCTTCGTGAATGTCCTGTTGAGCAGAGAGACCGACGCACGTGGACGTTGACGTGTGGTGCCCTCCGTCCTGTGCCAGTGGAGCGAGCAGGCAGGGCAGCAGCCAGCAGGGCCGGGGCGCGCGCCCAGGCCGGGGTCACCGCGGAGGGCAGCGTGGTGGCGGCCTTGGACTTCGGGGGCCCAGCCTGCACGAGTCACTTCATCGTTCTCTTAAACGGTTCATTTGTGCTTTACATGCTTTTCTGTGCGTGCGTGTGTGTGTGAAAAAGTACGCATGTGCTGTAGGAGCAGGTTTGGTGCTGGGGTGTTCCTGGGTGAACAGCGCCCTCGGGTGGTCAGTTTCTGCTCTCCTGTTGTGACTCGGGTGCGGGGCCCAGGAACTGTCACAGGTGGGGGCTCCACCGGAGCCCAAGGGCAGGGCCTGCGCCTACTCATAGCAAGCACTCACCGTCTGACTTCTGCTGCGCCCTGCCCAGTTCCTCCGGCCTTCGTCTGCCTCCCGAGGGTGCAGCCCTGCTCGGGAGGGGTCCGGATGCTCAGAGGCCGCCAGCCCTCCCGGCGCACCGGGTCCTGCTCCTGAGGCGGGGCTGGCGGTGCCCGAGGGTGTAGCTTTGAGCTCCTTCTTGTCCTGAAGTGTCGCAGTCGAAACAGAAACGAGGTTCTCAGGCCTGTAGCTTTTGTATGGCCTGTGCATTCACACTCCGAATAGGAATGTTCACACCTGGAGGGGCAAGTGCGTGTAAGGTGCGTGCAAGTGACAGAGTCCCGCAGGAACCCCAGTCCTGGGAAGTCGCTGCCTGTGATGTGCACGTGCTGAGATGCTGCGCCGGGGGCCTCCTGCCCGACCCCGCTGGGCGCACAGCCTGCCACCTGCCTCGGGACAGCGCGCCGAGCATGGACTCGTGGCCCCGTGACACAGCTGCCCCCTGCCTCGGGACTGGACAGGGCGCCCCCGCCGGCCTGCGTGGCTGACAGCGGCATCCTGGCTCAGGACCGCCTCTCGGGAGAGAGCTCCGAGGCCTGGTGTCCTGGCTGTGGGTTCCTTACAGCTACTGGGTGGAGGCGAGGGAGGAACGTGTCAGCCGGGAAGAGGAATGGTTTCCTGATGAAAGGGCTTGTCTTCCTGCTGCTGGGATTCGCTTGTGAGTAGGTGCTGACCACCTAGAAACATTTTTCGGGGGGCAGTGAAGTGCTCCCGACATGCCTGACTGAGGAGGGTCTTCCGTAGCAGGCGGGGGCGCTGCGGGCGTGGCCTGCGTGCACCGAGGGCTGCTCACCAGCTTCCCCGCGGGAAGGCCCCGCAGCCTCGTTCCGCCGCGGACACGTTGTCGGAGGCGGTCAGCGTCGGGAGGCTTCCCGGTGCACAAGGCACGGAGCTGCTTGTCTTACATTTTCCTGTTCAACCTGCGCTGCGGGGTCCATGTTATGATTTCCAGTTACCGGGGGAAACTGAGGCAGAGCGGTCCAGTAGGTTCCCCAGCTGTGGAGTCGGGCGGCTGTGTCCCGGCCACGCGCACCTTTCCCACAGGTCCCCCGCGTCCGAGGCCGTCGTAGGTAGTGTTTTGTGTAACTTTCCATTAGTTTTTGGTCTTCCGCTTTCAAAAATGGGGCCTATTTCATAGACCAGCTCCTGTGTAGTGAGTGAGGTGGCACATTCTCAAACCTGACCGGCCACGTGGAGAGCCTGTGACACGGGCTTGGTAGTGGCTCCGCTGTCCCCGGGGCTGCCAGTGTCGGCCTGTAGCTGTTTGTGCCTCAGGCTCCGACGTCGTCGGGGGCGGTGGGCCCGCCCCGCCCCACGCGTCCGTGTCAGTGAACGAAAGTTTGGACAGTGCCAGAATTTCATGTTTGGCGGGAGTGCGAGGCAGCGGCACTCTCTCCTGTCTGTTGAACTCCGAGCCCGAGGTACGTTTTTTTAAATCCTTAACCTGTTACGGACACAGTTGCAAACTTTAAGGTTCGTGTTCCAAGTTCTGCCTGGTTCTGGGACGCAGAAAGAGGAAGGCAGGTGTTTGACAGGCGACTGAGAACAGGAGGGCCCCGCCCCCTGTGTGTGCCGTGACCCCGCCCTGGCTCCGCCCCGTGTGTGTGCCGTGACCCCGCCCTGGCTCCGCCCCGTGTGTGTGCCGTGACCCGCCCTGGCTCCGCCCCCTGGGTGTGCCGTGACCCCGCCCTGGCTCCAGCTCCTGGCGGAGTCCGCCTGTGCCGCACGCACGGCAGTTCCTCGCGGTCGTCACGAGCAGGTTCGGGTGGAATTTGAAGTTTCTCAGCACAGCCAGCGAGAACCTGCTGCTCTGTGTGTGGCGAAGACGGCCCTGCTTTTGTCTGTCACTCAGCGCTTCCTCGGCCACGGCCGTTTTTCTCCCACCGAACTTACTGTGAGACGCTGTCGGTTCCTGTCGGTGCCCCGCGCACCCTCTGCCCAGGTCTCCTCGCTGGTGACACCTCCCACGCCCTGATGTGGCATCACACCCAGGGTGCTGACCTCGACACCAGCAAGACGCAGAGCAGGGCGTCCCCACCGGGTCCCTCTTGCTGTCCTTCTATAACTGCCCCACCCCGCCCCCGCCTCACTGTCCCACAGCCTCCTCCAGCGCTGGCAACCACGACCTCTTCTCCGATTTCACAGTTTTGTCCTTTCAAGAGCGTTCTACGAATGGGACCATACACACAGCACGCCGTCTTCTGGAAGCGGCTTCCACCCGTCTCGCTCTCTGAGCTCGCGCCTCCTCATTGGAGAGGGGTGTCCTGTGGAGTGGGGGCGCGCGGACCGCTCACCATGCAGCTGGGTAGGGCACCCGGCCGCTTCCAGGCCGGGGCTGCTTTGCCTGCAGCCTCCGCACACCTGCGCGCACAGGCGCGTGCGCGGGCCCCACTCTTCCTTCCTCTGGGACGGACGCCCAGGGCACCGCTGCTCGGCCGTGCCGGTCGCACATTTGGTTTCCAGAGCAGCTGTGCTGCCCCCTTCCCACCAGCCACGTGCGGGAGTGCGGCCAGTTCTCCGCTTCCCCACCAGCGTGGGGGCGGGCACCGAGCTCTACGTTGGCCATTCTGACGGGCGTGGCTTCCCTTTTCTGACAGTGAAGGTGAAGAGCGCCTTCCCTGGGCTGGCCTGCTGGCACCTCCCCTTCGGTGAAATGTCTGTTCGTGCCTTTTGTCCATTTTCTAGTTGGATACTTTGCTTTTTTGCTGTTAAGTTTTGAGAATCTGCATTCCTGACACTAGTTTTTTGTCAGCTGTCTGGTCTGAGAGTGTACTCCCTCACTCTCTGCCTTGTCTGACGGGGTCTCTTGCATAGCCAAGGTTTTAATTTCCACAGAGGCTCCTTAGTCAGTTTCTGCATGCTGTTTTCTCAGGTCGGACTCTGTGCTGGGCCTGGATTGTGAAGACTTTCTCCTAGCCTTTTCCCGAAGGGATCTGCCGTTTTGAGTCGGCCCACAGGCCACTGGGAGCTAGCTGATTTTCTTTTCGTCTGAGGCTGGGTGAGGTTCAGCTCCCCTCCGGCTGCGCTGCCGGTCCGGTGCCGTGTGCCGAAAGGCCCTGTTTCCTTAACTGAGTGGTCTCTGTGCTTTGTCAGGAAGTGGGTGGCCTGCTGGCAAGGGTCCGTTTCTGGACTCTGTCCTGCTGCGCTGGTCTGTGCGTCATGCCGTCATCATCACCGTCGCTATGTCACAGGTCCTCCCTCTTCTTTCTCTGACTGCTCAGCTGCTGTGGCAGCCTTGTCTGGATAGGCCAGCGTGCTGCTGCTGGCCACGCCCTCCCGTCCGCCCGCAGGTGGGCAGCCTCCCTCCCTGCACGGCCCCAGGTCCCCAGCTTGCCCTCTAGAGGGTCCGTTCCTCCTGTCGCCTGGTGAACTGGGTTCCTCGGCGTCTGAGGGGGGAAGGTGGTGCGGTGAGGTGCAGGGTCAGGTCCCCTTCCTGAGCATCTGCGAGAGGACTACAGTAAGAGACCCCTGCACCCTTTGGGAAGGGCGACCCCCTCCCCGCAGCTCTGTCCCCAAGCCAGCACTATCCCCGCTCCCCGCCCTCCTGCCGCGGGACTGAGCGTCTTCCTCTCTCCACATCTCCCCACCGGCTGCAGGAAAAGTCGCTTGTCTTCGAGTCAGCGTGGAAGAAGGAGAAGGACATCGTCTCCAAGGAGATAGAGAAGCTCCGCGTATCCATCCAGACCCTGTGCAAGAGCGCGCTTCCCCTGGGCAAGATCATGGACTACCTGCAGGAGGACGTGGACACCATGCAGAATGAGCTGCAGCTGTGGCGCAGCGAGAGCCGGCAGCACGCGCAGGCCCTGCGGCAGGAGCAGAGGTGGGGCCAGGTGTGGGCGGGGCGGGGGTGGGGTCGTGGTGAGGCGGGGTCATGGCGGGCAGGGGCGGGGTTAGGGGAGCCCCCAAACTGCGGGCCCCTTTCCCAGGTGTATCAGACAGCGTGCCCACTGAGCCGCACCGGCCAGGGTGAAGCGGGAATTATTACAGCAGTCGTTTGTGGGAAAGCGGGGTGGGCACTGCCCGACCGCCAAAGACCCCGGCCGAGCGCACCCAGTCGGGCGCCAGGCCTGAGTAGCACTCACGCGCGGAAGCAGGGAGGACAAGATGAAACAGCACGCTCCGCACGCACCCCAGTCCGCTGCGGCAGGACTGTCCGTTTTCTCCGCCCCTGGTGCCGGCTGAAGCGCCCCTTGCCGCCAGCAGAACCAGAACAGCCACTCAGGCAGCTGTCAGGGTCCTCTCTGTGCGTGCGAACAGTGTGGGTGCTGGACGGGTGAGGCGGCACCCACACACCGGCTTTGTTTCCTTCCCCGCGGTCAGATCGCTCGGTTACATCTGAGTGGATGCTTCGCTTAGCACCCTGACGCGCCCTCCTAGGCTGTCCTGCTGGCTGTCCACCCGAGGACCCTGCTGGCTCTCGGTGGCGCAGAGGAGCTGATGCCCGCGCGGAGCGTGGCGCCCTGCTGGGGGCGCCGCTGGCTTGCTCTTTGCCTCCCTGTGGAAAAGCAGGAGCCCTCTGTGATGCCTTTGGGTCAGCGCACTGACTAGTCCTCCGTGGAGGCCGGGTGTTGGAACAGGAGCTTCCCAAAAGCGGAACGCCTGTCATGGGTTCGCCCTTGGTTTAAGGTGTTGAACCCATCATCCCAGACTTTTCTTCCCGAACACTTCTGACTCCGCTTTGTGGTAGGGTGGCTGGGCACCGTGCCCATGTGCCCCTGCGCGCAGACCCCCGGAGGGAAAGGCACGTGGGACCAGCTCTCCCACAGACTCCTGCTACCCCAGTGTCTGACCCCTAGTGAGGGGCCCCAGCCCGCCTGGATCAGGGAGTGGGACGGGCCTCAGTGGGCACCATTGAAGTGGGTGAGCCTGTCCTGGAGGTTGGGGTTCCCCCACTGAGGAAGGCAGGGGTGTGCTGGGCCATCCGGGTGGTGTTTCTGGGTGTGGGCAGGCCTTGCTACTTGCTTCCCTGCCTTCCCCAGGGCCCTCGGTGCCACCTGTGATTTCAGGACTTTAAGGAATATTAGCTTCCTTTGTATGGATTTCATGTTCAACCCCACTTTGGGCCGTGGCAAGGGCTGAGGACAGCAGACTCCAACCGGACATGCGGTGTTTGTCCCTCACGTCACTGTGGTGCACACCCGTGTTCTCGCCCTCTCTCTTTGGATAAGATGAGCAGTTTAACCTGAAGTGCATCCGTGTCGCATGACCCGTGGACACGGATCCGAGAGAGGGCAGGGCCTGAGGGAGGGGCGGGGTAGCTGGAGCTGGGCAAAGGGACAAGAAGTGGGGACAGTGTACTAGCCTAGACAGTAACCTCCACTAAAAGGAAGGGAATTTTTAGCGAAGCAGCAGCAGGTCTGCAAGGAGGCGAGACCCTCACGGCTGCCGCCTTCTCTCCTTAGCATCACGGATGGCGCCGTGGAGCCCCTGCGGGCGGAGCTGGCGGAGCTGGAGCAGCTGATCAGGGACCAGCAGGACAGGATCTGTGCCGTGAAGGCCGCCATCCTGAAGAACGAGGAGAAAATCCAGAAAATGGTGTACGGTCTCAATTTGAGTTCAAGACGGTGAACCTCCCGGTTTCAACGATTCAAAGTCTGAAAATAAAAAGGAAGATGGAGCAGCATTACTCTTTAAGTATCAGTTTGCAAAGAAAATGAACGGTTAACAGTGGTACCCAACCAGTTTCCCGCGCAGTACAGCTGTGGGCACGCTCAGTGTGCGCGGAGTCCCCGGGCCGGAGGACTTGCTCGCTGTAAAGGGTCCTGCCACGCGCCCGCCTGGGGGTTTCCTCGCGGTCTGTTCTGTGTGTCCGCCGGAGCCTGCCGTGTTTAGTTCTCTTCCAGAATTCTCGAGCCCTGCGTGCTGGGCATGCCAAGGCGAGCAGCAGGTGTGGATGCCCGGGTCCAGGTCCGGCGAGGACTCCGGGACTTGGCACTGAACTCGGATGACTGCCTTTGGGGTCACTTAGTAAAGGGAAGGAAGCCTGTGCAGGCGTGGATTCTGTTTTTAGTTCATGTGCACTTGAAAAGGGGCCACTTCAGCTTGCGTCTTATAAAGCGCATGGGAACTTTCTGTTAACCTCTGTAACTGGGCGCCCTTCCTTTTGTTATTTTCGTAGCGGTCCCTGCTGCCTGTGGCTTGTGTTTCTCACCCTTCAAGTTCACAAGTTTAAGGAGATTCCGCGCGGCCCTCACAGCGTGGTGGGGACGTGCGCTCGTCCCGGGCTGCCCTCGCTTTGTGGGGCGTCTGCCCGGCGCCCCGGCGGGTGCTCCTGCGGCTCTGCGGGGGTCGTGCTCTCCTGGCCGCGCCGGGCCGCGCCGCAGAGACTCGTGCCTGTGCGCCTGCGCAACAGGCCGCCGGGGGCGGGGTAAGAAAGGGAGGCTCTGATTCGCGACCTTTTGTGATGTTGCCATTTGGGGGAGGGAATTATTTTTTAAAAGAAAGTTTTTTTTAAAAAAACAGGGTTTATATTTAGTTTTTCATGTACATACAACACTGTGCATAGTTAAGGCTTCAGGCTTGTGTATAAAGGAGGCCGTTGTTGGGAGACATGCCTGCCAGTCCCGACACCTGAGCTTCCGACAGTGGGGCTGCCACGTGACCGTGACCGAGGGCTGCCACGTGCGGTGTCCGCCGCCTGCGGGAAGTGCGTTTCTGCGAGTGTGAGCACGCGCGGTGCAGCTGCGCTTCCCTTAGTGCGCTTTCCACGCTAAGCCTTCCACCAAGGTAGTTACGTGATTGTCTAGGCTAAGTCCAGATTCGGTTTCTAAGATCTACCTTTAGAAACATAGGTCTTTTTCCCCTAAAATTCTGTTTGATCAGATCACGCTGACTCCCGTATTGAGGAAGGGAGGTGCTTTAGTTAACTCGTCCTTCACGTACTCGTCATCTGGTTTCTACTCAGTCGAATGGCTCAGCCGCAACGCGAAGGGCGCTGCTTTGCTTCAGGTTAATACGTCTGCTCCTTATGAATTTGTATACACGGCCAGAAATTTTGTGTTGCAAAAATTACATCGTTATGTGGGTTAAATTTTGTATGAAGTAGTCTATCACATTGTATCATAAAGTTTATTTTTCCTTTTATACGTAAATCATTAAAAATAATCACGTATTTTTTCTATAAGTGTATGGGTTGTGCAGTTCAGTTCACACCTGGAAAAAGTCTGTAAGCATTTGTATTTTTTTATTTTTGTACATTTTGTTTTTCTCCAAAGGAAGTTCAGGGAAGGGACACTTGTCCCTTTTCCATATAAACAGAAGTTTTCTGAGACAGGTAAGCAAGCATCTGTCAAACCGTAAGGCCATTTGTGGCATTGTGGAGAGTCTCTGAGTGTGATTACAAATGAATCACATCTGGGCTATTTATTATTATTTTTTTAAAGATTTTATTTATTTATTTTTAGAGGGAGGAGAAGGGAGGGAGACAGAGAGGGAGAGAAACAGCAATGTATGGTTGCCTCTCACATGGCCCCCACAGGGGACCTGGCCCGCAACCCAGGCATGTGCCCTGACTGGGAATTGAACCGGGACCGTCTGGTTCCCAGCCCGCGCTCAATCCACTGAGCCACACCAGCTAGGGCTGGGCTATTTATTATTTTGATAAAATACACAGATGCAACTATGAAATGTTTTCTGTACTTTGGTTTCTAAGTTTTCAGGAAGTACTAGAGTCATCAGAAATTTTAATTTAAAAGTTGAGCTGACACCAACTTATATTCAAAGGAAATGCATAAACCTTTGGAACAAATGACTCAAGACTTAAAAAAATTAGGCTTTCTACTTTGGTATTTGTACTTTTTCTTTTTTTTTTTTTTTTTTTAAGATTTTATTTATTTTTAGAGAGAGGGGAAGGGAGAGAGAAAGAGCGGGAGAAACAGCAATGTATGGTTGCCTCTCACATGGCCCTCACTGGGGACCTGGCCTGCAACCCAGGCATGTGCCCTGACTGGGAATCGAACTGGGACCCTTTGGTTCCCAGCCCGCGCTCAATCCACTGAGCTACACCAGCCAGGGCTACTTTTTCTTTTTAATAAGGAACTTTACAATAATAATGATTGAGATCTGCGAAGAGAGATGCAGTCACTCAATGATGCTGAGTGCAGGCTGGGTCTCGGGGGGTCTGGCGCTCTGTCCAGCGTGTTGGCAGCAGCCCCTGACGCATCACTGGACTTCACGTCCGAGGTGCCCTGACCTGACGGAGCCTGACCTTCCGGGGAGACAAGCTGGCCCAGGATGGCCCCGGCAGGGTCCCTCAGTGGGTTGGAGCGCGGTGGGTTCGATCCCTGGTCGGGGTGCGTCTGAGAGTCAACCAATGAATGCATGAAGGAGTGGAGCAACAAATCAGTGTTTCTGTCTCTCTCCACCTTCCTCTCTCTCTAAAATCAATTAAAAACAGAAAGATGGCCTGACCGTTACCAGCTTTTGAATAAACAGTTCGCTGTCAGCGGTCCCAGGCTTAGGATGAGCAGTTTGCTTGGGTGTCCACCAGACTCAGCTACAGAATGAGGCCAGTGCGCACCGTCTGGGCCCAGGTGTGCCCACCCGCAGGGAAATTCCAGCAGCCGAGACTGGGCTGCAGGCTCTGGAGCCCCCCGCCCACACCTGGCGGCCACCCCAGCCCCTGCCCCGGAGCCTCCAAGGTGGGCTCTGAGTTTGCCTTTGTGCTGGGATGCACTTCACCAGTAGAAAGGTTTCATGTCTTTCTAACAGGTCTCTGGGAGGTGGAGTTTATACACGCCCTGCAGCAGGGCGGGGCCGCCCCCCCCCCCATGTACCCTCTCGCTGGTTCTGCATGTTTTCATAAGGGGGGTTGGAAAGAGCTTTTTTTAAATGCAGCAAGAGAAAAGAAATTTACATGGCTTTTTAAACTATAAAACAAACTTTTAAAGCCCATATTTAGAGCGAAGTTCCAAATTATCAGCTTCTTAAGCTAAGCAGGTCTTTCAGGTAAAAAATCGCATTCTGAGTATTTTTTTGTTGTTGTTTTTTAATTTATTTTTAGAGGGGAAGGGAGGGAGAAAGAGAGGGAGAGAAACACCAATGCGTGTTTGCCTCTCGCTAGTTCCTACAGAGGAGCTGGCCCGCAACCCAGGCACATGCCCTGACTGGGAATCGAACCGGTGACCCTTTGGTTCACAGGTCAGCGCTCAGTCCACTGAGCCACCCCAGCCAGCTACAGCAGCTGTATTTTGTGAGGTAGTGGAATGTGTGGGCAGGAAGCACTCAGAAGATAGTGTAGTGAGTGTTAAGTCACTTTGGGGTGAAGAGCTTCCTGGAAAATGATTTTCAGAAGTGGTAGATGAAAAAGATGAACATTCGGCTTTATAAAAATTTAAAAATGTCTATCTAGCCAAGCAAAAGTGAGCAAGTAAACAACCCACCGAAAGAAGTACTTGGGACATCTCTAACAAAGGGGTGAAGGACTTAATGAAGGAGAAAACACAGCCCATTGGATGGCAGAGGAGAGACGTGTTTGGAAGCACATAAAGCCAGTGTCTAACCTTCTTACCAAGGAGACCAGGCAGTTGGGATCCCGGACAGGAGAGCGTTCCCTGCGTATGAGCCCCGGTGGGTCGGCGGCATGGCCCTCAGCGGGCGGGTGGAGGGCTCCTTGGTTAGCTTGTGACTTTGGGCAAGAAGCCTAAGCTTTTTGCCTGACTTTTTAAGCATTTGATTGATAAATCCACCTGGGACCTACTCCATAGTTCGGTGTCAGAGAGCGAGTGCCTCACTGGTTATAGATGTGAGGATCACCACTGGCTGGTGTGGCTCAGTGGATTGAGCGCAGGCTGTGAACCAAAGGGTCGCCGGTTCGATTCCCAGTCAGGGCACAGGCCTGGGTTGTGGGCCAGGTCCCCAGTAGGGGGTGCATGAGAGGCAACCACACAGTGATGCTTCTGTCCCTCTCTTTCTCCTCCCTTCCCCCTCTCTAAAAAATAAATAAAATCTTGAAATAAATGTATACCAGGATCAATAACTGGCACCGAGTTGCCCTGTACGTAAGTATTGGCCGTTTGTCATGATCCGTGAACAGCAAGTCACGAGCCTGCGGGCCCACGTCTTCAATTGGCAGACATGACGAAGATCAGGAATGCACCGAGCGGTTGAGAATAGGGTGTGAGTTGTTCGGTGGTTCGGAGGGTGTTTTGGAAGTACTCAGGGTGGAAAATGGGACTATTTTGCTGACAGAAGAGACGGCTGGAGCCGGGACGTGACCACTGTCCTCACATACAGGTGGACTGAGGCAGGATGGACCTGCCTCTGTGGCCCGGGACCGGCCACGGGTGAGAGATACGGGGACGTGAGACTCTGGCTCCGGGTCCTCCCTCAGACAGAGCGGTCCGGAGGCGCATACACAGCCCGGTAGCGCATGAGCTCGCTGTCACGGGAGGGACGCTGGCAGAGGCTGGCCCACCGCTTCTCGAGAAGCTGGTGGGGTCCCACCGGGGCTGCCCACCCCCACAAGGAACGGACCCCCCATTGCCCCAGGTCTGCACCCCATCCCATGTGTTCTGTTGCCCCCACCACCCGGCAACTGCTCTTGCAGGTGGGCACAGCGGCAGTGCCCACTGCACTTTGGGGCTCGTGGAAGCGTGAACTCTTAGAAGGAAAAAGTGAACTTTTAGGTCAAAGTAAATGGTTTAGGATGTAACATTAATATATTTGCCTTTCTATCAATGCAGTTGTGAAGTGCAATTTTTAATACTTTCTGTGGAGGAAGGGCACGGGTGTCCCAGGCCATCATGCGGCCTGGGTTGGTCACTGGGACTCACACTGTCTGTCCCTGGGCAGGACCCACCACGAAGGTGACCTCACGGTGCTCTCCGCCTGGGGCCAGGGGAGCAGAGCCCAGCCCACGTCCTTCCGGTGGGTTTCCCGTTTCCAGGGCTCAGGGCTCTGAAGGAAGGCGTCTTTGGGGCAGTTTCAGTACAAACACCGGGATGCATTAAAAATAGAACTTTCAAATAAAACCCCTAAACCAGGGGTTTGAGCGTTAAGCTCGTCGGGGTGTTGCACGTGGACTCGGCGCCGGCAGCTGCGGTGCCCCAGCTGAGAGCCGCTCCTGCCGCCCGTAAAACTGCACGGCCTCCTGCCGCACCTGCCAAAACAACCATTTGTGGGATTAGAGCGAATTCTTGGACCCCCCACCAATGAACAAGGTCACGATTCATAACGAGCAAAGTGGTCCCTGGGTGAGCAGGCCGGTGCTAGGGGGTCCCCTCACCGCCCCTCCCTCCCAGGATGAGCCTGGCAGAGCCCACCCTGTGAGGCGCCTCAAGTCCACGCTTGCCCCCCTCTGACCCACCCCCAGGCCCCGCCCCAGACCGTGGCTCCCCCTGTAGTCGCTCAGACCAGTGACTTCAACTATCAGGGATTTTTCAAGCCATTATGTTGCAAGTAGTGGATACTGAAAACTCATCACTCCCTTTTTTTAAATTACATTTTACTGTTATCTATGCTCTGGAGATCATCGGTGCCTTGTGTCCAAGGGCGGAAACCCTTCATGCCCCAGCCCGGCTCCTCCCGACGGGGGACAGCTCAGTCACTCACAGCGCTCAGGGCTGGAACTGTGGTCGGCCGCGGACCCACGGGGTCAGCCGAGGCCAGCGGAGGCCAGGAGACACGTTTGTCCACGTGGCACCTACAGAAGAGAGCGCTTTCTACCTTATGTATGGGAAGTGAGGGTACACCTCTGCACATCATGGATGTTTCCAAAATATATTATGTTGTGTCATTGAGAACATGGATAACCCACCTCCCCTGGACCGGGGAGGAGGTGCTGTCAGGGTTCGACCCTCCAGGCCTGGCGGGGGCGGGGGTGTCCTCAGTGTCCCCCGGCGGGCGGGGGTGCTCAGCCCACCCTGGAGAAGCCCGCCTTCCCCCTATGCCAGGGCAGCCCCTGGTGTTCCCCTCTTGTTGTTGGGGATTTGTCCTCCCTTCGAAGACTGTCTCCTTCCTTAGCGGGTGTTGTGGAGTTTCCCCTGAGTCCCCAGGCCCCTGTAGAGGCAGGTGTGTGGCATCTGGGGGGGTGGGGGCTCGGCAGCCCTGATTGCTTTCCAAGTGACCACACCTGTCCCCTTTCCCGACAAAACAGCCACCTGAGATTACGTCTCCTTTATGCTGTTTTCTGGAACAGACACATTTAGGGGCTTCAGAAAGGGCTCCCCCCCTCAATTTAGCAGCTTCAGGGCACTGAGGTGCTGGGGGGTTTGCACAGTCGGAGCCTGCAGACTTGGGGAGGGCTGGGGCAGGTTGGGGGGAGAGGCCAGTGCCCGCCAGGCAGGACTTGCCTCCTGCACTTGGGGCAGAGCCAGGCTGCCCGCCACCCCTGCCCTAGGGTCCTCCTGGGCAGCCCCCCCACCCCGGAGGCAAAGGCTGCGGGTCTTGACCTCCCCCGCCGCCCCCACCCCAAGCACCCAGTGCTCTGTGGTAGGTGCTGACCGAGTGGACCCATCGGTGGGGCCGGGGGCGGGTGGTTCCCGATCCCCTGTCCGCCCTAGACTGCTGCGTCTCCTCAGTGACCTGTGTCGTGACGGCTCCCTGCTCCTCCGGTGAGAAAAGGGACCTGACGTGGGAATGAGTGACTCGCGGCTCCCCTCCCTGGTCAGCCGCGGTGTAGGTGCGGCCCGCACTGCGGGTGTGCACTCGCTCCTCCCGAAGGAGGTCTTCCTGTGACCTAGTCCACGTGCACGCACACACCACAGACACGCGAGCACACGCATTGGCTCTGTTCTCACCACAGCCCGACGGGGGCGTGCGGGGCCACCGAATGGGCGCAGCCCCCGCGCAGTCCACGGAGCCACACTGCCAGGGCTACAGCAAACACCACTTTGACGTGTCACTGCCCCATTTTTGTGGCGGTAAAATACATATGATGTAAAATGTGTCATTTCAACCGCCTCTGCGTGTGCAGTTCAGTGGGACTCAGCACGCCCACCGTCCCTGGCGCGTTTCCACCCTCCGACACAGCCTCTTCCGCGTGAAACACGCCTCCCCACCCCCACCCGCAGCTCCAGGCCACCTCCGTCCTCGCTCTCGCTGGCTCCGGCTGCTGCGGGCCCCTCCCACTCGTGGACGCACGCGCGGTGTTTGTCTCCTGGGCCTAGTTCCGCGCAGCGCCCTCGAGGGCCTTCCCTGCTGGACGGGCCTCGGAGCCCGTGTCCTTTCCGAGCCAGAGCCCCGCTGCCTTGTGCGTGTGGGCCGAGTCTGCGGGCGCGTGCCCCGCCCACGAGCCCGGGCCGGGCTCCCTGCCGGCCGCACCGGAGGACGCTGCTGTGCACGGGGCGCGGACGCGGCCCTGCGCAACCCCCCCCCCACCGCGCTCCGTTCTTCGGGGGCGTCTTCTTTCCTCCCAGCCCTGCGCGCCGTCCCGTCGCCCCGCCCCCGCCCCGTTATCTTCCTGTTCCGTCTAATTTCTTTTCCTTTTTTAAAAATTAGCTTCTTTTATTATTTAGAAGCTTAGATTTTTTTTTTAGATTTTATTTATTTATTTTTAGAGAGAGGAGAAGGGAGGGAGAAAGAGAGGGAGAAATATCAATGTATGGTTGCCTCTCACATGCCCCTCACTGGGGACCTGGCCTGCAACCCAGGCATGTGCCTCGACTGGGAATCGAACGGGGACCCTCTGGTTCCCAGCCCGCGCTCAATCCACTGAGCTACACCAGCCAGGCTGAGAAGCTTAGGAGATTTTAAAAAAGGTTTTATTTATTTATTTTTAGAGAGAGGGGAAAGGGGGGAGAAAGAGAGGGAGAAAAACATCAGTGTGTGGCTGTCTCTCACACGCCCCCTACTGGGGATCTGGCCAGAAACCCAGGCATGTGCCCTGACTGGGAATCAAACCGGCGACCCTTTGGTTCGCAGACGGCGCGCTCAATCCACTGAGCCACACCAGCCAGGGCTTCCATGTAATTTCTTTTTAAATCTGTACTTTCCGATGCCGGGGCAGCTCGTGGGGCACCTGGCCATGCCCCCGTCCTCCTAGACGCTTTCTCCTTGGGGCCCAGGACTTAGGGAGGGGGTGTCAAAGCCTCCCGGCCCCTGTGAGGATTCGTTCACTTCTCCTTGATGTATGTTTTCATCCTCTGCCTTTAAATTTCTCTGAATCCTTATACCTTAATTGTGTCTTATAAACGTTGGGTCTCTGCTTCAACTGGAGAGTTTATTCCCTGTGGACTTATTGTACTAGCTTTTTAAGGGGTCTCTGTGTTCCCTGCTGTTTGTTTTCCTCAGACTCACTGTTTTGGGCCTTGTTTTGGAGAAAGAAAACATTTTTTCCGATTTTTCTTTCTTTCTTTTTTTTAAGATCTGTCTGGTTTGGAAGTGATGCAATGTCCAGGGGTGCCAGACTCATTGTCACCGGGGGCCACGTCAGCCTCGTGGTGGCCTTCCCAGGGCCGAATGTCCTGTTAGGACTGTGTACGCACGACTGCTCCTTAACGGTTAAGCGGGAGCTCGGCGCTGCGGCCGGATAAAACACGGTGCGAGGCCGCGTTCGGCCTGCGGGCCTTGCGTTCGCCACCCGTGCCGTATGCGGTTGTCACACTGGTGGCTGCCTCAGCGACTTTTAATACTGATGGTTCACAAAGTCTGAGATTTGTCCAGATCTCCAGTTTTCTTTCAATAATACAGGCCCACCTAACACGCTTTATTATCTGGTGTTGAGTTTTATCCTGGTTCTTTGCTAACGATTTAAAGCTTGTGTCGTTGTTTAAGGCGGCCAAGTTTTGTCCAAATTTATTCACATGCTTAGCAACACTTGCTGATTGCTTCTTCCACCTCAGCCCTATCTGCGGTCCTTTCTTTCTTTCTAAAGTTCGCCTTGTAGAAGTGGTTCTCGGGGACCCACGAGGCAGCTGGCGTGGACCCCCGCACACCCACCGAAGGTCGCCCAGGGGTGGTCTGTGTGAGGGGTGACCTGCCCTCATGCTGCCGGGCTGTTTCGGGAGGCTGTGCTACCCTGCCCCCCCCCCGCCCCCCGCCCAGTCCGGGGCCAGCACTGCGCCATCACCACCTCGGGGACCTCTACCCCGTCTTCCTCAAAGGTGTGCTCGGGCTGGGAGCAAACCCAACAGACCTCCTCCAGGAAACGCGCGCCCTCACACGGCCGCGAATGCTGCTTTTATGGACATTTCCCCAAGAAACATTTCTCCCTGGAAAAATAAATTCACAGGATGTAATTAAAACCACTCGGTGTGTATGTTGGCCTGGGCGCCTCTTAAGTGCTTCAGCAAATGGGCCACCAATACAGGAATGAAGGCCGGCTTTGTTCGCGGCTGGTGACAATGATCTTTATTAAGTGCGACCCCGGGCGTTCGGTTACCGTGCTCCTAGAAGCAGCCTTTCCTTGGGCCCGGGCCCGACCCCAGGGTGACCGCTGCTGCAGAGCCACAGGGAAGCTGGCACTGTGTGCCAGACCTGCAGAAAGGCCCCAGTCGCGACTTCCATCCAGGGCAGGATGGCGGGTGCTTTCCTGGCTTATGACCTTTGAGGAAAAAAAAATCATCTTGTCTTCAAACATCGGAAAAATAAATTTCTGGGGGAAAAAACAGTTCCCAGAGCCACGTGCTTTCGGCAGCATGGCTCGGAGTGGCCCCGTGGCGGCACCGTCTCTTTCCCCCTCCTCCCTGTTCTCCTTCTGCTTGTGTGTGACGGGGCCCAGGTGGCATCCCCGGCCCCAGCAGGGCCGTCCGAGCACTTCCTGGGAGTGCTCTGTGATTGGGCTGAGAGGTGCCTCGTCCTGCAGCTGCTGAGCTGGGAGTGGGGAGGCCTGCGGTGAGGCCGCATGGAGGTCACTGTCCCAGCGGCGGCTGCACACTGAGGCCAGTCGGTCCAGAGATGGATGAGACCTGGGGCCAGACTTTGAGCCCCTGGGCCCAGCCGTGCCTGAAGACCACCTGTCCTGGACAGCCCAGTTCTATAGATGTCTTAGCAGGCGGGATGGTTCAACTTGACCTCAGCACGGCGAGGTCACGGTGCCGGTTGCTCGGCCAAACCAGCACCGTGCTGCTGGGAGGCTGCTTTGTAGACGGGATGGGCCTCCGCAGGCAGGCGGCTCTAAACTGAGGGTCTTGCCCTAACCCTCCAGGCAGCCCTGCCCGGTCAGCTGAGGCCACAGGGACATAAACAGCTCACCCCGAGCAAAAGGAGCCTGGCCCCCCAGCCGCTGCAGCTGGACACCCTGTCTGTCCGGCCGGCCCTGCGGGTTTTTCGACTCAAGACTGACATCAATTTGCTGAGCTTTCAGGCTGGATTTCAGACTCGCTGGCTGTCCCAGGCGCCCGCGCCACTTCCCCGACGGTGTGCCTGCTGCGTCGGGGAGAGGATGCTTTTGCAGCCACACGAGCCCACGGAGCGGCGTGCACCGCAGTGTCAGACACACAGGGAAACAAGAGGGCACCGCGTGACTCGCTTTACCCTGGTGCTCGCTCTCTGCCGTGGTCTGGAGCCTGGCCCGCAGCACCCCTGAGGCCTGCCTGTGTGCCCCTGGACTTAACAAGCTGCTGTTAGGAAGTGCTGACCCTCACCCGCGTCTGCAGCGAGGGTCAATCTTCTTGGCGGGAGAGGGTCTCGCCCGGAGGGATGGAAATGCGGGGTCTGCGAAGCGCACTAAGGCTGGACACGCGAAACGTCTGCTGCCTGGGCAGTGGGGAGTCCGGGCTGCATGCGGGGCCCTGGGTCAGAGGAAGCCCCCACGGCCGCCCGGCATCCCCATCGTGTGAACTGAGAGACTCGCGGTGGAGGTGGCTCTCGGAGCTGACGATCATGGGGGGGCGGTGGCCACGCTGGAGTCTGACTCAGTGGGACCCATGGCCCGTCACAGAGGCAGGAGTTCAGAGAGGGGTGGGCGTGCACTGGGACAGGCAGGGGTGACCCTGGTGAGCTGACAGAGGCGGACAGAACGGCAGGGTGCTCAGGAGTCAGACAGAGGGAGAGGGCCAAGCTCAGGGTAACAGAGAGGGACAGAGATGGAGACGGGGAGGGAGCGACAGAGAGGATGGCCGAGGCCCTTAAATACTCCCGCAGAGACTAGGGAGTGGGCTTGTCTGGTTGGGGACCACTGCCCCCCCCACCGGACCCTCAGCCACCCCTGCACCCGCGACCAGGCACAGCGCCTGCACGCGGCGGTGTCGAGCGACTTGGCCCGTTTGTGCAATTATGAACACTGGTGATTCCCGGGAGAATCAAACTATCTGTGTGGGCAGAGCCACCTTTCCAGGAAGGGACACGTCTGCCAGGGCAGATAGGGTGGGGCAGCCCCCCCGGGCAGTAAGTCGGGGTGACAGGCGGTCTATTGGAGACCGGTGCGGGGAGGCTGGTGGGGAGGAGCTTGGTCGGTCCGGGGCTGGGGTGCCGGACCAGAGGGGCCTCGTGCGTGCAGAGGCCGGCTCCACAACCAGGTGCGGGGAGCGGCGGGGTGGGGGAGGCTGGGGTGTATGTCCCTGTGCAAAGGACCCAATGTCCAGCTAAGGGACACAGAGCACTCCAGGCCCCTTCAGGAGCTGTCTGCCTGAGTGGCAGAGACCGAACTAACTGGCATGAAAAACGCACCTGATGGTGAAGGGGAGGGGCACGGCCGGCAGGTGGGGCTACCCCAAGGGGCAGGGCAGGGTCTCCGCCCACATTGGTTTTGAAACAGGTAGTCCTGCATTCAGAGACCCCTGGGTCTGGGCGCACTGAGGCGGCTCGTCACCTGAGGTGGGCGTCAGTCCCTAAGAACCTGCCACTTCCCTGTGAGGCACAGACATGGGGTCAGGCACCTGACCTGTGATTCCAAATACCCGCCCCACTCCCCAGTCGCAGCTCACAGTAGGTGCCCACACAGGCCTCGGTCTGCTCCATGGCCTCCTGATACCCGTGGGGCACACATAGAGGGTGCCGCACGCCAGGGCCGTCCTCGGCGGCTCAGCAGGTCAGTCGCTCGGGCTGCGCGTCCTGGCTCCGGCCGCGGTGGCCGTGTGTGGGAGGCTTCTTGGGCCACACTGCCTGCTCACTGCCCTGGCTCTGGTCGCTGCTTCTCTTCCAGCGGGGCAGCAGGGGGAGGCGGCTTCCCACCCAGGGATGGGGCGCAGGGGTGGGGGGAGTGGGGGTGGCCGCCGTTCAGCTCCTGGCAGCCCTGCTCCACAGAGGGACGGCGACGCCCGTTTTGCTCTGAGGCTCTCTCCTTGCCGGGAAGCATGTGGCACCTTTGTGGGGGGTGTGTCTTCGCAGCAACCCTGAGAGGCAGCTGTTACTGGTCCCGTTTCACAGACGGAGGCCTGGAGGAGTTGCTCCTCGTGCAGGTCCCTCGGCCAGGGGACAGGGACTCCGACCGCCCCTTTCTTGGGCAGACACTTTTGCTGGTACCAGCTCCCCGCGTGAGGCTGGGAGGGAGGCCAGGCTGCTCGAGATGTTTCCAGGGCAAAGCCTGGAACGCTGTCCGCCCTGGATTCAAGGCCTCCCTGGGGTGAACCTGAATACTGGGGCCCCCCAGCTCCCTCCTGGAGGCCAAGGGCAGAGAGGAGTGGGATGGGGAAAAGGAGAGACCTCCCAAAGAGGCGGGAGGCCCGAGGTGTCCTGGAAGAAGCCACCCCAAATGCGGGGGCCGAGGAACGGAGAGGTGACTGCTTCCCGTCCTGCAGGGTGTCCGCCGGCGCCCGATCCCCGAGGCTGGGCTGTGGGGCCCGCTGCCAGCGGCACCAGCAGCCCAGGCTCCGGGCCAGGCCCTCGCCTCACGCAGCGAGGGCCTCCTGCCGCCCTGCACACGGCGCTGTCAGCAGGAGGGCCCCCAGCCCCCGCTCCCAGCTGCGGGAGGGACCCGTGGGCGAGGGCTCCTGACTCCTTCCCAGGCCTGAGCCGAAGGACGGCTGCTGAACTTCGTTGCTGTAACAGTCGTGTTTAACAAGCAACACTGGAGCGAAAGCTCTCACACGGCGGCGGTTGCCTTAAAATAAATGCGTAGAAGAGGGATTTCTAATGAAGGATTATGAACATTTTATGCCAAGCTACGGTTCAGATAGATTGGGCTGGACCCCAAGGGAGTCGTTAGGGGATGTCGGGTGTTTTATTTTGGGTACACAGATGAGTGGGAGAGGCCTGAGCGGTCAGATGGCAGCAGGATTCGGGGGGTGGGGATTTTAGGGCGGGAGGAAGTGAGGGGAGGACTGGGCAAACGCAAGGGTGCCAGCGGGATGCGGGGGGCAGAGACCGCCCCCACTTTGCCTGAGGCGGCACACGCCCTGTGTCTGCCCAGGCTGTGCCCCCAGCCCCCGCAAGAGCACATCCCCGTTGGCTGCAGGTCACGTGATCGGAATGCGGTCCACCTGCGGGGCTCACTGGGTAGCCCGTGGTGGTTGGTGGCTGTTTGGGGCTTACAGGGCCCAGAGGAGGTGGGAGCCTGGACAGGAGGTAAGGCTTGAGGAGGGGCGCTGCAGGGCCTGACCGGCCAGGGTTTGAGTCCCGTCTCAGCCTCTGTGTGTTCGGGGCACAGCGGGAGCCCCCTGACCTCACAATGGGGCGGCATTGGTGCCGCTTCCAGTACCTGCCGGTGCTGAGGGCACTGCCCTGAGCCCACTGGGCCCTTAGGAAGGAGGGGGGAGGGGGCGTCATAGACGCACTGGAGCCTCGGGTCCTTCCTGGACAGGATCCCCCAGGCTGCCTCAGAGCCAGGCACGACAGGGGACCCCTGCTCAGGCCGTGCAGCCCCCTCTGCGCAAAGGTGCTGAGGGCGGGCCACCCAGCTGCAGCCGGGGGCAGGCTCCCGGCCCTGCTTTGTGTGGGAGTTGCCTGGGAGCCTGAGATCTCCGCGTCCAGGTCCAGGCCGCACCCCAGACCCACTGCGCCAGCACCACGGGGGTGGGGGCGCGGGGGGGCCAGGCTCCCCTTTCTCTGCTGTAGTAATACAAACATAATAAACGGTACCGGCTTCCCTCTGTAAGTGTGCCATTCTGTAGTGTTAAGTACATTCACACTGTAGTGTGACTGAACTCCTGAACTTGATCCTCGCCCCATCCTGAAACTGTTCATTAAACAATGACTCACCCTGGCTGGTGTGGCTCAGCGGACTGACCGTCAGCCTGTGAACAGAAAGGTCACAGCTTGATTCCTGGTCAGGGCACACGCCTGGGTTGGAGGCTCCATCCCCAGTTGGGGGCGTGTGAGAGGCAACCAGTCAGTTTCTCTCACACATTTTGTTTCTCTCCCTCTCTCCCTTCTGTCTAAAAATAAATAAAATCTTAAAAAAAAAGTCCTCATTCCCACCCAGCCCCGGGCACCCACCCTTCTGTGAATTGACTATGTCAGGAACCTCTGCGCACTTGTCCTGTTTGCGACGGGCTCATTTCACCCAGCACACTGTCCTCGCGGTTCGCCCACGTTGTAGCAGGGGTCAGAATGTCCTTCCGTTTCTTTCTTTTTTCTAAAAATATATTTTGATTATGCTATTACAGTTGTCCCATTTCCCTCCCTTTATTCCCCTCCTCTCCGTACCCCCCCACACTTCCCCCCTTTAGTTCTTGTCCATGGGTCATGTGCATAAGTTCTTTGGCTTCTACATTTCCTATACTATTCTTAACCTCCCCCTGTCTGTTTTCTACCTACCACTTATGCTACTTATACTCTGTATTTTTTCCCCCTCTCTCCCCCTCCCACTCCCCTGTTGATAACTCTCCATGCCTTATATAAATCCCTTTAACATTTCATACAATAAAGGCTGGGCAATGATGAACTCCTTGAACTGACCTTATCTGAGAAGCATTTTATCTGCCCTTCCATTCTAAATGAAAGTTTTGTTGGATGGAGTATTCTTGGATGTAGGTCCTTGCCTTTCATGACTTAGAATACTTCTCTCCAGCCCCTTCTTGCCTGTAAGGTTTCTTTTGAGAAATCAGCTGACAGTCTAATGGGAACGCCTTTGTAGGTGATTGTCTCCTTTTCTCTTGCTGCTTCTTAGATTCTCTCCTTATTTTTAATCTTGAGTAATGTAATTATAATGTGTCTTGGTGTGAATCTCCTTGAGTCCAACTTCTTTGGGACTCTCTGAGCTTCCTGGACTTCTTGAAAGTCTATTTCCTTTGCCAGATTGGAGAAGTTCTCCTCCATTATTTGCTCAAATAAGTTTTCAATTGGTTGCTCTTCCTCTTCTCTTTCTGGCACCCCTATAGTTCGGATGTTGGAACATTTAAAGATGTCCTGGAGGTTCCTAAGCCTTTTCCGATTTTTTTGAATTCTTGTTTCCTCATTATTTTCTGGTTGAATGTTTCTTTCTTCCTTCTGGTCCACACCGTTGATGTGAGTCCCAGTTTCCTTCCCATCACCATTGATTCCCTGCAGATTTCCCCTCATTTCCTTTAGCATAGTCTTCATTTTTTCATCTAATTTGCGACCAACGCAACCAATTCTGTGAGCTTCCTGATTACCAGTGTTTTGAACTGTGCATCTGATAGGTTGGCTATCTCTTTGTGGCTTAGTTATATTTTTTCTGGAGTTTTGATCTGTTCTTTCACTTGGGCCATTTTTTTTTTCTTGGCGCGCCTGTTACGTATAAGGGGCGGAGCAACCCATGCCCTTCTGTGCTGATTCCTGGGTGGGTGGGCTTGTGTACGTCCTAGGACTCTGTGGGTCTCTCCAACAAACCCTCCTGTGAGGCTGGGAGTTCTTCCCACTGCTGCCTCAGCCCCCACAGGTGTTTTCAATCGGTGGTTTGAGGCTTTATTTCCCCTCGATGGAGTCCTGGGCTGTGCAGCCTGTTTCACTCCCCAGCTTCTTCTCCTGGTTTATCTGCACGCGAATGAGGGACTGTCCACTCCATCAGCCTGGGCCCCACTGGGTCCTGGTCGGCCAGCCTCAGTCTCCTGGGCCAGTCGCAGCATTGCCCACCCCACTCCACAAACTGTCAACTTGCCGAGAGCCCTCTCTGCCTGGCTTCGCCCCTCCTACCAGTCTGGATGAATGTGTCTTCTTTAACTCCTTGGTTGTCGGACTTCCATACAGCTTGATTTTCTGTCAGTTCCGGTTGTTTTTTGTTTTTAAATTGTTGTTGTCCCTCTTTTGGTTGTGCGAGGAGGCACAGTGTATCTACCTATGCCTCCATCCTGGCCGGACATCAGAATGTCCTTCCTTTTCAAGGCTGAGTAATATTCCCACATGTGGAAGGACCACATTTGTTTACCTACCCTCTGTTAGACGTGGGAGGATATGCTTTTACTGATTCAGAGAGAGAGACACTGATGTGGCAGTGACACTGCTCGGCTGCCTCCCCTACACCCCCTGGACCAGGGGTCCAACCTGCAACCTAGGTATGTGCCCTGACTGGGAATCCAACCCACAATCCTTCAGTGTATGGGGAGGATGCTCCAACCAGCTGAGCCGCCTGGCCAGGGCTGGGCTCCCCTGTTTTCAAAGCTCCCAGATGTTTCTGTGTGCAGCTCTGATGGGAGCCAGTGGGCTGGGCTGCCCCACCTCCCAGCAGGGTGGGAGGGTGGGAGCGTGGGCTTCACCCCCTACTACTGCCAAGGGTGCATTCTGCTGTTATCAAGTCCAAACAGCGAGGCACGAACCACCCTTTCCCCACCAACACCCAACAGGGCTTGCCAGGTCTACAGGGCGGGTGGTGCCACCCAGGGCATCTGGGCCGGCTCAGCGCCGGGACACCAAATCCGGTCTTTGTGGCTCCCCTCACTCCACCAAGCCTGGTCTTGTTACTGCAACGCAAGAAGGGCCAGTGAGTCACACACACAGTTGATGGGGGTGCTGGCCTCACACTGGTCAGTTCCTCCCTCCAGCCCCCCGTCCAGCTCCCCTACCCCCGCCGCAGTATCTCCTACTTCACCTCGAAAAACCAGAGCTGCCCTTCACCTGTCCCAAGTTCCCTGCCTGTCCTTACATCCACTGGGGCCCCAGGCTCCTCCTCCTGCAGAAACCGGGCACGCTGTCTGGTTTGCAGGTGGGGAGCGTGGAAGGAGCCAAAGGAACCCCTGCTTAAGCACCAACTCAATATGCGTGGTTTAACAGCAGCTCGTGCAAGGAGTTTTGGGGAAGCATTAGTTGAAACCCCATTAAAGAAGCCCCGAGCGGCGGGACCCCTCCAACACAGCCTGCTGCGGGGAACAAAGCTGGGAGTCCGCAGCTTTGAGCCCACGGCTGAGCGCAGACACGTAGAGGCGGGCTGCAGCTTTGGGCACGGGACTCCCCACAAAGGGACTCCTGGGGGGCAACCACCCTGTGAGGCCGACCTCTGGCTGGACTCTGGACCCGGCCCCGCCCACGGCCCCGCCCACGGCCTCCAGGCAGGCGGCCCCGCCCTCTCCGAGGGGATGGGGGGCGGGGCCGGGCCTGATCCCCGGGCTCCCAGGCCCGGCCAGTCTGGCTCCGCCCCCGGCGAGCTTGTTTTCCCTGCCGTCCCCGCCGCCGCGGTGCCCAGGCCCGGCACCCCGGACCCACGGCGCGCCCCGGTTTCGACGCTTGCTCGCGCTGCCCTCGAGAACCGAGGCGAGACGTGGCCGCGGAGCCCTACGCGGCGCTAAGGACGCCCGGGCGGGAGGGGCGCGCTCCCGGAAGTCACTCCCCCAGCGCGACCCACCTGCCGCGGCGCCGGAAGTGGTCGCTGTCAAGCTGGTTCCGGTCGGCGGGGCGGGCAGCGGACAGGCCGGAGGTTGGAGCGCCCATGGCGGAGGGCGGCGGCCCCGACGCTCGGGCCGGACTGGGGCCCGCAGGTAACGTGTGCGCCACCGCCCGGCGCGGGGGCGGGGGCCAGGCCGCTGCGTCCTCGTCCGGGGGTCTGTCGGGCCGGCCGCTGCGGCCACCCCGTTCCTCGGGCTCGTGGGAAGCTCTCGCGCCGGTTTCCGTTCCTAGGGAACCTGCGTTTTAACTGTCAGCCCGTTAGGACCCTACTGTAAACAGAGGACACGGGCCGCCTTCCGGCTCTAGAACCGGACTCCCGGACGCGCGAGGGTCTCTTATCCACCTGCCCCCGCGGACGGCGATAGCGCAGTCAGTGACACAGCACGGCGGGTCCCGCCCCGGCCCCGCCCCGGCCCCGGCCCCGGCCCCGGCCCCGGCCCCGGCCCTGCGGGCAGAGGCAGCTCGCACTTTGTTTAGGCGGCTGGAAGGGCTCACGCCCACCAGCCAAAGTAGCCATGGGAAGTAGGGTCCCCCTCTGAAATGTCCCTGCTCCGCACGTGTGGATATGCAGAGGCCGAACCTCGTTTCCTGGGGTTCAGGATTGGCTCCCTCTGAACCTGCGGCGGGGTCCCCTCGCCTCTTGTCTGAATTTCTCTGTGTACCAACCGCTTCTCAGTGCCCTGGGCCTTCCATGCTCCTGGGTGCTTTTGGAGAGAGATCCCTCCAAAGAGCTTATTCGTCCTGACTAATAAACCAAGAAGCTTGTTTAAGTGCGCCTTGATTTAAGATACGATGTTGATTTGGACACTCCTGCAAGTAACACTTTGGAACCCTCCCTCCTTTGCTCCAGCAAGTGGTCACCAAGGACCCAGGATTGGCTGGACCTGGCTGGAGCTGGGGCACCCCAGTGAACAAGTCAGAGCCCGGTGCGTCCTGGGGTTTGGTTGGTACTGGCTTTGGCACCAGGGACAGCCAGGACCTTGGGGGCCAGGACGTCGTCTCATGTGAGTGAGGGGTGGAACGAGAGGCGTTCAGCTGGAAAAAGAGGACCGGCAGCCGCTTCGCAGCCAGGAGAAGGGTCCTGTGGAAGATGGGTCGGCGCCGCCCTGCTCCACGCGGGCACTGACTTGTTACTTAGTGGGTCGCAGGCCTGGGAGTGGACGGGCCCTAGAGCTTTCCACCTGGTGCTACAGTGCCGCGGGGCGTGACTGCTGTCACTGGGGAAGCTGAGCAGCAAAACCCAAACTGCAACGGCCCTTGGTCTGGAAGTGGCGCCGGCGAAGAGGGGCTGCCCTGCGCTGTGCCAGGCGGCTGGGTGACGTGAGGCCCAGGGAGGACGCAGCAGACGCCGTGGCTCCCGCTCACCTGACCGTCTTTACCCTCCATGCTCGCGGTCTCACCCCCTCCTCCTCAAACTTCCTCCCGTCCTGGGGTGAGGCTACAGGGTATCTGGAGTGGAGGCCTGGGTGGCAGCCCCCCGGGGCCCTGGATGCCAGGCTGCTGACCTGCAGGCCTGGGTGAGTGGCTCGTGTGTTGGTGAGCCCTGCAGCCTGCGCAGCGGCCTGTGGCCTTCTGTGCCTTGCCTCCGCCAGGTCTGACTGGAATGAAAAAAGCGACTGCAGCACTGGGAAGGGTGCCTGGGAGGGGCGAGCTGTACCCCTGGACCTGGTCGCAGGCAGCCAGGGATCGGTGCCTTTCCTGCTCACGGAGCCCCTGTTTGGTTTAGGGTCACACCAAACGGGAGCCCTGTGTTAAGTGGCCCCACCCCCCCAACATCTCCACAATGATGGTTCCTGTCAGGTTCGGTGTCAGGAATGTGCTACTTTTATTAGGGGAAACTTCCTATGTTTTTCTGTGCTCTGGAAGCTTCTAGAGCATGGGATCGAGTTCCTCTTGGGCGGGCTGCTGCAGGTGGTGCCCCCTTCTGGTGGGTGTGGGCGAGACTTCCGGAGCTGACAGGAGCCCCTCTCTCCAGCGCAGGTCCCAATCTGAAGGAGTGGCTGAGGGAGCAGTTCTGTGACCACCCGCTGGAGCACTGTGAGGACACCAGGCTCCACGATGCCGCCTACGTGGGGGACCTGCAGACCCTGCGGAGCCTGCTGCAGGAGGAGAGCTACCGCAGGTGAGCCTCGCTGCCCGAGGCCCACGCCCACGCCTACTCCCCAGCTGGGCGGCACGCTGTCCGGCCTGCACGCTGTCCGGCCTGCAGTGGAGGCTTTCCCGTTTTAGAGGGCAGGGAGCAAAGGAGCCGAAGGAGCATGCTCAGACTCATAGGGCCCGGCCAGGTGGTGCGTGCAGGGCTGAGTTCAAGTCCACCGCTGTCATTTGCTCTTTATGTTTTCCGGTGGGTTCCGGCCTCTCTGGGTCGGCTTCCTTGATGGTGCTGAGGTGGTGCCGTCACCCTCTTCGGTAGCAGGTGGCCCTGCCCCTTGGAAGGGCTCCTGTGGCTCTGTGTCCTAAGCTGTGCACAGAAATTCAGTTTTCTGGTCCTGGGGTCCCAGCCTTCTAGCGGGCCATACGTGACATCACTCCTGGTGTACTCTTGCCTGGCCTCGCAGGTCCCCAGTCATCTGTCTCCGAGGCCTGGGGACGCTGTCCCTCATGCTGGTGCGTATGCTCAGGGCTCCGACTCTTGCTCACTGTGTTGCCAGTGGCCCGCCCAGTCCTCCGGCCCTTCCCTCCCTGCAGCGGAGCCCTGCTGCCCCTCCTCCTGACCCGGGGCACCCGGGAGACCTCAGAGTCTTCTCTCGTGGGTGCTTCTGGACGGCTCGCGTGTCAGAGACTGGAGCCCCAGCTACATGTGAGACTCCGCCCCCAGGATGGCACCTGCTTTTCCTGTCTTCCTGTTTTCCCCGCATGCAGGTGCCGCGTCTCATTCTACCTCTGTGGGTGGTTCCCAGAGGGGTTTCTTTCCTTTCCTCTTTTCCAGATTTTATTTATTTTTAGAGAGAGAGGAAGGGAAGGGGGGAAGATAGAGAGAAACATCAATGTGTGGCTGCCTTTTGTGCGCCCCCTACTGGGGACGTGGCCTGCAACCCAGGCATGTGTCCTGACTGGGAATCGAACTAGCAACCTTTTGGTTGGAAGGCCGGTGCTCATTCCACTGAGCCACGCCAGCCAAGGTGGGTTTCTTTTTGTAGAGTGGGCCCTAAATCGCTGTCCTGCCACATGCCTGGGCCCAGCAGGGTGAGCACGTGCACATGCTCACACGCAGAGCACCCACGAAGCAGGTCGCAGCCCAGGGTGGCTGTTGGACAAGCTAGCCTGTGCCCTCTGCCGCCCAGTCCCTGTCGCAGGGTTGGCAGGGCCCCTTGTCGGCTTCCCGGGGGCCCCCCTCACGCCCAGCTGCCTGTGCTCTCTCCCAGCCGCATCAACGAGAAGTCCGTCTGGTGCTGTGGCTGGCTGCCCTGCACCCCACTGCGCATTGCGGCCACCGCCGGCCATGGAAACTGTGTGGACTTCCTGATCCGGAAAGGGGCCGAGGTGGACCTGGTAGATGTGAAGGGACAGACGGCCCTGTACGTGGCTGTGGTGAACGGGCACCTAGAGAGCACCCAGATCCTCCTGGAGGCCGGCGCCGACCCCAACGGCAGCCGGCACCACCGCAGCACCCCCGTCTACCACGCCTCTCGGGTGGGCAGGGCCGACATCCTGCAGGCCCTCATCAGGTCGGTACAGCCAGGGCGGCCGCCGTGGTCCTGGGGGGGCTCCGCGTGGGTGGGGGGCCTGGCTCCTTGTGGTCCGAATTGCTTTTTCTCTCAAATCAGACTTGTCAGAGGGCTGTGTATTTTTTTTTTTATTTTTTTTAATTACTTTATTGTTCAATTAGTTATTTGCATCCTCTCCACTCCCCTCCCCTCTTCCACCAGCCCCCACCTCCCCCCCCAGCCTCCCCCTTCCCCCTTAGTTCCTTCCATGTGTCCTCTATCCTGATTCCTGAAAACCCTTCTCCCCATTGTCCCCGCCCCTTCCCCCCTGGCTATTGTTAGACTGTTCTTAATTTCAATGTCTCTGTTTATGTTTTGCTTGCTTTCTGTTTTTGTTGATTATGATCCAGTTAAAGGTGAGATCATATGGTATTTGTCCCTCAGGGCTGTGTATTTTGTTAGTCATTTAAAAGAGTTACTTCTCAGGTTTTTCAGTTTTCTTGTTATTTTTACTGACTGATTGCTACTTTTTTGTTTATTTTAAAAATATTTTCCTTTATTTCCTTCATAACTTTTGAGTTGAGTACTTATTCATTGTTTTCTGGATTAATAATGTAAGTATGCGGAGTTATTAGTTTGCCTTTGTTTATTCCTTCGGCCACACCCACTGCGTGTTGTCCCCATTCTTAAATAGGTGGAGTTGAGGCTGGTCTCTTCCTCATCCTTATAGTTACAGAGGAGAAAGTTGTATCTAACTTTATTGTACTGTGTTTGGATATGTGACCATCTGATTTACATCGTCGCGGACGCGCGGCCCCGGCTGCGGGATGGCAGGTGTTCTGTCTGCGGGTGCAGCATGGGGGCCCCGTTAAGTCCCTCCTTTCTTATCTTTCCAACCACCGACTCGGCCCAGACCTCAGAGACTCTGTTAGCGTCTGATCTCGGCTGTGACGTGTGTTTCTCCTGTATTTCTGGTAGATTCTGCATTCCGTGTTTGGATGCTAATTTAGCTCATAAAAGTTTTTGCTTACTGATCATGCTCATTATCAAAACAGAAGGTTTTGTTGAGTGAAAAACCTGTTGGTTTCCTAGAGGCTCCTTAGCCTCCTTGCTGCTGGCTTTGACTTTCACGGGTTGGAGTTGTTCGCTGGCGCCCATCTGACTGGGATGCTTTAAAAACAAAAATTTTGGAGAACTTCTAGCCAAGATGGAGGCGTAGGTAGACACACTGTGCCTCCTCGCACAACCAAAAGAGGAAAAACAACAATTAAAAAAAAAAAAACCAGAACTGACAGAAAATCGAACTGAGTGGAAGTCCGACAACCAAGGAGTTAAAGAAGACACGTTCATCCAGACCGGTAAGTCGGGCGGAACCGGGTGGAGAGTGCACTGTGAGACGGGTTTGCGGAGCGGGCGGGCAACGCTGCAGCTGCCCGGAGAGGCCTGCAGCCGGCGCACCTAGTGAAACCCGCGGCTGGCCGACCCGCACCCAGCGGGGCAGAGACTGGTGGACTGGGTGGTCCCTCATTCTTGCGCGTATAAACCGGGAGGAAAAGCTGGGGAGCGGAGCAGACCACGCGACCCACCAACGCGGGGAAATAAAGCCTCAAACCACCAATTGAAAACACCTGTGGGGGTTGAGGCGGCAGCGGGAGGAACTCCCGGCCTCACGGGAGAGTTCGTTGGGGAGACCCACCCACTCACCCCACAGCCAACAAAGAAGGGCCCAGCTTGTTTGTGGGTAGCTGGGGAAGTGCGGAGAATGGAGCAAGCGCCATTGTTCTCTCAGGCCCCACCCCCACAGACAGCGGCACAACACTACGACGTGGGTTGCCCCGCCCTGGTGAACATGTAAGGCTCTGCCCCTTGAAGTAACAGGCACACCGAGAGAAAAAAAGTGGCCCAAATGAAAGAACAGATCAAAGCTCCAGAAAAATACAACTAAGTGACCAAGAGATAGCCAACCTATCAGATGCACAGTTCAAAACACTGGTAATCAGGATGCTCACAGGACTGGAAGAAAGATGGTTGCAATTACTTGAACAAATGAAGGATATGATAAAGGAAGTGAGGGGAAGTCTGCAGGGAACCAATAGGGATGAGAAGGAAACTGGGACTCAAATCAACGGAGTGGACCAGTAGAAAGAAACAAACATCCAACTAGAAAAGAATGAGGAAACAAGAATTCAAAAAACTGAGGAGAGGCTTAGGAACCTCCAGGACATCTTCAAATATCCCAACATCCGAGTCATAGGGGTGCCAGAAGGAGAAGAGGAAGACCAAGGGATTGAAAACTTATTTGAACGAATAATGAAGGAGAACTTCCCCAAGCTGGTGAAGGAAATAGACTTTCAGGAAGTCCAGGAAGCTCAGAGTCCCAAAGAAGTTGGATCCAAAGAGGAACACACCAAGACACATCATAATGACATTACCCAAGATTAAAAATAAGGATAGAATCTTAGAAGCAGCAAGAGAAAAGGAGACAGTTACCTACAAAGGAATTCCCATAAGACTGTCAGCTGATTTCTCAAAAGAAACCTTGCAGGCAAGAAGGGGCTGGAGAGAAGTATTCCAAGTCATGAAAGGCAAGGACCTACATCCAAGAATACTCTATTCAGCAAAACTTTAATTTAGAATGGAAGGGCAGAGAAAGTGCTTCTCAGATAAGGTCTAGTTCAAGGAGTTCATCAACACCCAGCCTTTATTATATGAAATGTTAAGGGGACTTATATAAGGTATGGAGGGATATCAACAGGGGTGTGGTAGGGGGAGAGGGTGGGAATGGGGCACAGAACAGGTAGCATAAATGGGAGGTAGACAACAGACAGGGGGAGGTTAAGAATAGTATAGGAAATGCAGAAAACAAAGAACTTATATGTATGACCTATGGACAAAAACTAAAGGGTGGGGAATGGAGTGGGGGCGGAGGAGAAGAAAGTGGGGAAAATGGGACAACTGTAATAATAAAATATATTAAAATAATCTTGCTGTGGCTGCTGGCAGGTCTGTTTTTGTTTATTCCTTTTATGTCTGTGTTCCATGGCCCCTGCTTTCCTGGCTTCTCTTCCTCGTGGTTTGGGTGGTTTGTGGTCTCCCTTTAATTGGACTTCTGGTGACCCTTCCCCGTGGGGGAGCCAGGTTGCATTCCCATTGTCCACCCAGTGGCTGCTTTCCGCCCCGGGTGCCTGTCCCCGTCCCCATCTCGGAGGCGGCCCCTCTGGGGCGGGTGGTCAGAGTGCATTGTAGGGAGCGGCTTGTCCCGGGACCAGGCAAGGGTTCCATGGTGCCGGGCTGCAGCGGGGTGGGCAGTTGAGGGGCAGGGACCTGGCGTCCCTCGCCCAGCACGGAACGTGGGTGTGTCACTAGGTCCTGAGACTGCATTTGTGCCATCAGAGGCCTTCTGGCTTCTGGAAAGGTGGGTGTGGCTACGTGGTTGTCACGCCAGTGGGTGGCAGAGTGAGTGCTGCTGGGTGCCTGAGCCCCATGCTCCGCCTCGTGGAGGATGCTAGTCGTGGCTAACTCCACACGGTTTTGGGCGGGTCAGTTCGTGAGGTTTCACCTCGGTTCCAGAAACCCGCGGGGCATCGCAGTCACTGGCCGTGCACAGCTGCTGCACACGGAGTCCGGCGGACTTTTGGAGGCGCACACGGTGCCCTTCTGGAGGACGGTCATCGGGACCCGGTCCTCCCTGCAGCAGGGGCACGGCGAGGCCATGCGCACTGCTCTGTCGGGAAGCGTGGTGTCTTCTGAAGGGGCGGGGACGCAGCGAGACCGCTGCCCGCCTCGCCCGCCCGTCCCCTCCCACGCAGGACAGCCCCCCCCTCCCCCTTCCCGAGCGCCGCGCCGCGCGGTGGCCTCATGGGGTGCAGAGTTCCTCTCTCGTTTTTCTTACATTTCCAACCACTGGACCACAAGTAAGTCTCCGTTTGCTGCTTACAAACCCCCTTGCTAGGTGCTGCTGAGGTTTTTTAAAAAAGGGAGAGGGAGCAGCATTTCTCTCTGTGCGAACGTTATGCTGCTTTACTGAGTTTTCCCCGGGGTTCCTTGCCAGTGATATGAGAAGTGGGGCGGAGTTTTGGAAAGTCTTCAGGATTAAAATGACCTGGATTGCATCCAGCATGTTTCTGTGAGTGCCTGCGGGGCTGTCGTGTTGCCGGAACTGCAAACGTTTTGGGAGACAGGCCCCTGGGAATGAGGGAGAAACACCAGTGCTTGAAACCCAGCTCCTTTCCTTGACTGGCTGAGTGTGGGAAGTGAAACTGGTTTCTGCTTGGTTTGGTGTGTGTTCCAGAATGTCCTGCTCATCCCTCCCAGGATGCCTGGGGGGTGATGTTGGTGTTTGAGTGTCGGATGGTGCCCACGGTGGCATCAGTGGGGGGCTGGTGGTCCCGTGAGCACACAGGTCTGGGAGTGGCCTCTCTACCCGTCGGTGCTGCCCCGAGCGGCAGTGCCAGCTACATGGGACACGTGGAGCCACGGGGACCGCTGGTGCTACGGGGGCTGTGCCTGAGGCCGGCCGTCTGGGGAAGGCGTGGGACCGGCGCTGCGCCCTCGGCCCTATCATCGTTGAGGGACTGCGTCTTCGCTGGCCCCGGGCTGAGGCTGTGCTTCCCTGGTGTTCTGTCGGGTGCTCGTGATTTCGGTGGCTGCTGGGACTGCTGGCGTTGGCGTGGCCTTTTCGGTGAATGTGGCGTCTGCCAGGTCCCCGGTGTGAGGGGTTCCTTCTCCCTCCGCAATCAGTAACGGTTTCATGCAGCTGCACTTTGCCACCATGCGTGTCTCCTGCTCCTCGTCGGGTTTCTGACGTCGTTCTGGTAGACTCCTGGCTTCTCTGGACACCGTGGAGTTCGTCGTGGTTAGGTACGTTGCTGATTGTTCTGATGCTCAGGTTTTCTCAGATTTGGCTGCCGGCAGCCCCGTGAAGCCTGCTCTGTGCCTTCCGGCACGTCTGCGTGGTTCTTTGGACGGTTCCCCACTTTCTCAGGTAACGGGACACCCTCAGTGTGTCCTTCTGCCTCGGCCTGGTGTCCGTCCTTTCTCCAGGGAGCCCTGGCGTCCTTCGGAGGAGAACGTGGCGGGAACCAGGACCAGGCACGAGGAGCCTGGGCATTGCTGTCCTGGGCCCTGCTAGGCGAGCTCAGGTCTGACCTGCGTCTCGGCGCCTGCTTGCACCCCCAGTCGCGGATGCCCAGGTGCCTGCAGTTCTGTCCAGCCACACGGTGTGTCGTTCTCTTCTCCGGCAGTGAGGGGCCTGGTGTCTCATCCCGAGCACGTTTGCCCCTGTGCACGGCCCCCAGGGAACCCGCTTCACCCTGCTGCCGGGACCCGGGCGGGCGGCCCGGTCGGGCGGCCCCTGCAGAGTGAGGTGGCCCAGACTGGTAGCTTGTGCTTGGCCCGGGGCGACTCCAGACGCCTGACAGGAAGTGCCCCAGTCCCAGGCGGGGGCCTCGCAGGCACTCCCTGCAGAGTCCCTTAGAGCCAGGTTCGTAGGCGCCCTGCCGGTGTGAGAGTCCTGCCCCCGCTCCCCGCCGTCTCACTGCCGCTGGGAGTAGGGGGAAGAGGCTCCTGAGCCCACGGGCCTCGGCTCAGGGACCCGTGAGGATGCCCACCCCTGGAGCTGAAGGAGCTTCCCGCTGGCCGGAGGGTGAGCGCACAGCGGGCGGCAGCGCTGCTTTCTGCCCGAGTTCCCAGGGGCTGCTCTTACCTGCGGGTTGGCACTCGGGGCGGCAGAAGTAGGTTTCCGGTTGCGCGCAACACTGTGCTTGGTGTTTCCATCCGTTCCTGTGGCACTCGTTCGTATCGTCACTGCGAAGCTGCTTTTGCCCACTCTGTCACGTGCGTGGTTTCAAGTCCAGTCTACAGAGCACTTGACCCTTAACCTACGTGGGGTTGCGGGTGCCGACCCCCCAGTCTGAAGCCCGAGTGTGACTGTTGATTCCTCTGAAGCTTTACTGCAGTTCACCCTCGGTGACCCCGCAGATGCCGACCTTTGTGGGTGTAAAACGGCGTAAAGCAGCACTCGGGCCTCACAGCCGAGACTCCGCCTGCCGTCTGGAGGTTGTGTTCCTGCCGCGGTGGGGGGCTGCGGAGCCGGGGTGCAGGGGCCGCCTGCGTGCTGAACAAGCCCGCGTGTCGGGGCCTGTGCGGTTGGGCCCTCGTGCCAGGTCAGCTGTGTTTCACACGTGTCCTCAGGCAAGCTTTGGGCACCTAAGTTTATGCTTACCTGTCTCACTTTAAAACTTATTTTCCTGTGGTAAAGGAGGCTTTTCCCATTTTATCTTCGAACTTGTTTTTGTTTATAGGTAGGAAGACTATCTATTTTTATGCTCCTTTAAAAAAAGGAGCATAAAGATTCATAAAGAAATGAATAAAGATTTTGTGTATTTCTAGAGAGAGGGCAAGGGAGGGAAAAAGGGGGAGAAACATCAATGTGTGGTTGCCTCCCACACGCCCCCAACTGGGGACCTGGCCTGCACCCCAGGCATGTGCCCTGACTGGGAACCGAACCAGTGACCTTTCGGTTTGCAGGCCAGCACTCAGTCCACTGAGCCACACCAGCCAGGGCTGATTGCTGTGTTCCTTTAATAAACTCATTGCTTGTCTGTTGTGTTTTCATCGGTTATTTAGGGTTTTTTGGACATAATCACAGTATCTGAAAACGGGAAGTTTCACTTCTTCCATTGCTTTCTCTGTCAGTTGTTTTCTCTTGTCTAATTGTGCTAACAGTCACTTTATTTAAAGTGCCTTTAAAAACAGCCAGCCAGCAGGGGCGGGCGCGTGGTGCTCCTGCCTTAGCGGGAAAGCCCAGTGGTTCCCGTTAGGTCGGACGCCGACTCTGGGTTGAGGGTGTTTTTTCTCGTGTCCAGGAGACGCCAGTCACCTACTTTTTTCTGAGCGTTCTTAAATGAGCACGATTCCCGGGGTCCGTCACACGCCTGCTGTCGCGTCTCTGAGGACGGTCACGGTCCGTCCCGCAGACCCCTGCCCGCGAGGGGAGACGCTGACAGTCTCTGATGTGGGGGCCCCTCCGCCCTTGCAGCGGTGGCCCCGCGAGGCCGGGGCACGGCCCGTCCTCGCGTGCCTGGGTCTCCCTGCTGACGTTCTGGTGGAGGCTGAGGTGAGGCGCAGAAGTGGAGTCAGCTGGTTGTTGTTTACGGGGTGTGTGGCCCGGATCGGGTTTCGGGATTACTGGGTTGGTGATTTCGTGAGATGAATGTGGACGTGTTCCTGTCAGTGGTCTGCGTGGCTGTGGAGCGTCGCGTCCGGAAGGGTTTGGAAGGGTCCCTCGTGGGCTCCGCCCGTGGGTCGCGGGTCCTGAGCCCCTGCTGCTCGCCGGCCGGGAGGAGCTGCCGTGCTCCGTGAGTCACTCGAGGTCTGACTGTCCCTGTGTCCCCTGTAGGTACGGGGCTGACGTCGACATCAACCACCACGTGATCCCCGACGTCCGGCCCCCCTTCTCCCGGCGCCTCACCTCCCTGGTGGTCTGCCCGCTGTACATCAGCGCCGCCTACCACAACCTGCAGTGCTTCAAGCTGCTGCTGCAGGCGGGCGCGAACCCCGACTTCAACTGCAACGGGCCCGTCAACACGCAGGGCTTCTGCAGGGGCTCGCCCGGCTGCGTCATGGACGCCGTCCTGCGGCACGGCTGCGAGGCGGCCTTCGTGAGCCTGCTCATAGACTTCGGCGCCAACCTGAGCCTGGTGAGGTGGGAGTCCCTGGGCCCGGAGGCCCGCGGCCGGAGGAAGGTGGACCCGGAGGCCCTGCAGCTCTTCAAAGAGGCCAGAAGTAAGGGCCCGAGTTCGCCCGGCCGGCGTTCGGTCCGGGTCAGTGGGAGGAGCCAAGTTGCGGCCATTTAAAAAACCCTCTGACGAAGCACCCGGTCAGAATCCACGGTTAGGGCCAGGAATTTTCCAGAATGGTCTCCTGGGTTGGTCTTCTCTTTTAAAATTCCTAGATACCAGAGTTGGTACCAGGCGACCTATAGAAGTGCATGTTCCCCACGTTCCTGGAGCCGTGGTCTCTGCCCCTTTGCTCTGCTCTGCGGCCCCAGACTCCTCCACTGCAGTTCGACCCTAAGTGTTTGCCTGAAGCAAGTGGCAAGTCCGTTTTCCAGGGTCCCACGTTCCTTCCCTGGGCTTGGGACTTTGTGTCGGGAAGCCCACCGTCTGCTCGTGGATGCACAGAGAGTTCACGCAGCGACGGGCAGGCGGGGTGCAGCCGGTGGGGCTGGGTCCCGGTGGAGGCTCCGGCTCCGACTCGGACATCTATGTCCCCTCGGTGCCGCCCGCCTGGCCTGGCGCCGCCTGCCCCCTGAGGGCTCACGGCCCCGCCCACAGAATGCACTTGGGGTGTCCTCGAGCAGCCAGTGGCCCGCTGCCGCCCCGAGAGGCCCCGGTCGGTGGGCGGTCGGAGCCAAGCTGCCTTGGTCCCGCCTGCTGCACCCGCACTGGCCCGGCCGGCTGGGCGGCCCGGAGCGAGATCGCCGGCCTGCCTTCCGCACGCGGTGTGCGGCTCGGCTCCCCGCTCCCCCGGGGGCCTCTGGGATTGGCCGAGAGCGGACAGGCTGGGGGCTCTCCGTGGCCGCTCTCCTCTGTCTGGGGAAGGACGCGGGCGAGGAGGGTTTCTCAGCGGGGCTCGCGCTCTGCGCTCTAAAGCCGGGGCTGGCCGAGCGCCTCCGTGCCGTGTGTCTGTTGGTCACAGCCGGCCTTGGTCTTCGGAGTCAGGAGGGGAATTAACTCCCCGCCTCTGTCTCTGCCTTTCTCCCCCCGGTGTCCAGGTGTGCCCAGGGCCTTGCTGAACCTGTGCCGCGTGGCCGTGAGAAGAGCTCTCGGCAAATACCGACTGCATCTGATCCCCTCGCTGCCGCTGCCGGACCCCATCAAGAAGTTCCTGCTGTATGAGTAGAGGTCAAGGGCAGCAGCTGACCGCAGCGCAGGGAGGTGGCTGCATCGACGTCGGGCCAGCGTCCCTCCCCTCGGGCCGTGTCCTGTGCTGACTCGGTCTCGCCGGGCCCTCAGTGGGGCCGGCGGCCTTGTTCTCTGTGTTGTGACCCCCTCAGGAGTCTCCGGCCAGGGGTCCTGTTCTCCCTGAGTGTCTGTCTGGGGCTCTCACGGCTGCACGTGAGCGAGCCCCTGGGCCCGCGAGCAGGTGCGGGCCGTGCTGGGGGCCGCCCACGTCCCGGGGAGACCCCAGCGCGCCCCAGAGCTGTGCTTCTGTTTGCGTCTTTACTTCCCGACCTGGTTATTTGGTTTGCCCTCCTAACACCGAGTGGAGAGGGAGTTTTTGGTAAAAAAGTATAGAGTACAGAAATACATTTCACGAACTTGCTAGTTTTTCCCGTGCGCCTGGGTTGATCTGTGACCTCTGTCGCACGCGCACCCTTCCTCGCCAGGCCAGCGCTCTCCCCGGGGTGGGCGGCCCTGCTCTCTCCAGTCCAGGCGGGTTCCGGCCGCGGGTGTCGAGTGCGTGCTTGCATTTGTCCACACTCAGAAGGAGGCGCTCCCGGTTCCCCAAGGCTGTGCCTGGTCCAGGACCAACTGTGCTTGGCCGCGAGCCCACAGGTCCCCGCTTACCCCCGCTTCGCTCTGGGCTTGCAGACACCAGTGACTGGGAGCCTGGCTGTATTCGCCCGCCTGGCCGGGGCTGCCCAGCAGCGTTCACTGCCGGTCCCGGCGGGGAGGCCTGCGGGTGGCCTCTCGGCCGGTCCCTGCACACGACGCGAACTCCACCCACCCAGCTGCCACTCGCCCGTGTCCAGTGGACCAAACACCTGAGGTTGTCAGTTCCTCATCCGTTTCGGACCTGATGTCTTCGTAGCTGCTCCTAGAGCCTAAGAAAGTGGGTGGCAGTGAGGGCTGGCCTTCCCCTGGCCCGCCCGGGCCAGCGGCGGGGGAGAGAGCCGAGCAGTTGTCACCCGACATATGGGGCTGTGGGCGGGGCTCCCTCACACCTGGGCTAACCAGCCAGGTATGCGGCCGCTCCTCTGGGTGCTGCTGTTGCCAGAGAAACCTCGTGTGGTAATTTGAGGGCTCAGGGCCATGGCGTGGCTCCCCGGTGATTCTGACCTTAGGAAGTGTTGAGAGACGGGCGGATGTCAATCGGGATTTGTAACAGTCGCACTAACGACTTGGGCTTATTTCATCATTTACATCATCGTGTGTTTTGCCAACCAGATAGGCAGTGTCTGGCCCTGGTCTTCTGGGGCCCGAGGGTAGAATTCCGAGCCCACTGCCCGTGCCACAGGTGGGTTCTGCTCTGGGGAGCCAGGCCGCCCTGCGCAGGGTCTGAGGGGGAGCCCTCCATGGTTCAGAGGGGACGCAGTCATTGCAGGCCCGGTGCTGTCACCAGATGTGCCCGAGGTCAGGCCGTCCCTCCCCTGAGGGACGGGGGCCTTGCTGGCCGAGCTCGGGTCTGGTCCTGCCATGTCGGGAGAGTCTGCAAGAGGGGAGAGGCCCTGGGTGGTGGGCGCTGGTGAAGGCCCTTCCATTCTGGCGATCGGGGGGCAGGCGGCAGTGGCTCCTGCTGGGCCAGGGCCTAGGTGTGTTCTTGGGGGATCGGGACTGAAACTGGGCTGTGGCTGGGCGGGGTCAGTGGGGAGGCAGGGCTTGCCTGGATGCCAGCAAGGGCCGTAGGGAAGTCCGAGTGTCCGTGGGTAGATGCGGCCATTGGTGGGCTTCAGGTCGTCGGCGCTGGGTGGGGAAGGGCTCAGAGCTTCCTGGCTGTTGTCTGTCAAGCTTTTAAAGTTCTGGGTCCCATCCTGCTGTCCATTGGCCCAGGCCCTCCCCGGGAGAGCCGTGGCGCAGATGGACGTGCGCCTGCATCTGCCTGCCGGGCACTTTCTGCCTCGGCCTACCTACTGAGGACGTCGCCTTCCCAGCCCTGCCCCGGCGGAGGGTGGCTCTGCTTTCGGACCTTCGGACAGCAGCCCCTGGGGACGCTGCCAGCCCAGCAGCCCCGGGCAGGCGGCACGGCCTCCAGGCTGCCCCGGGGCTGGGGCCTCAGCGCATCCTCCGCAGAGCGCAGGCGGCTCCCTCGTCTCAGCCAGCGCTGAGCGGTTTTCTTCAGGATCCCGGCAACGCTGAGGCGCAGCCTGGGTGGGGACTTCGTCGCTGCCAAATGCGAATCAGAAGATGGTGTTTTGGGAGGCACATGAGGAAGGTTTCCCTCTCGCAGGGAAGGGCAGGCTGCAGAGCAGGGGCGGGCTCTCCCTCTGAGCCCTTTACATGCGCGTGTGCCTCAGCCCCGGGCCCCTGAGCCCCACGTGGCAAGGGGATGTGGCTGGGCTGGCCCTGGAGCCCTTCCCCGGGGGTCCCGGGGCCAGTGGGAAGGGGCCCGAGTGTCCCCCCCAGCCAGCTTGGTCCCAGGCCTGTCCCGACTGCCTCCACGCTGGCCACCTGCCGGCCGTCTCACAGTCCTGAGCGTGGGCCCTCGCGGCTGCGGGGCAGGGCTGGGGGTGGCACTGCTGGGAACCCAGCTTTGGCTTCCTGAGTGGGGTTTTGATTCCAAAACCCATCCGTGTCCGTGTTTGTGCCTTTCACCTTATTTATTGACACGTTCGTTTATTTATTTATGCCCTGCTATGTTCCAGAGAAGGGGCGGAGGCAGCGACGCTTTGGTTTTCACGTTCTGTTTCGGCGCCGGCCACGCTGGCCGACGTGCACTTGCTCAGCAGGCGCTTTCGGAAGGGAGGCTGTTGGCGGTGTCCCAGCGCAGTGTGTCTGCGACCAGGCCTGCGAGCCATCGCTCTGGGTTTGTCTCCGTCTTCCGCGAACTGACTCTCCACACGGACGCTTCACGCAGACGCAGAGAGAGCAGCGGCCAGCCCAGGACGGGGTCGGGGTGGGCTGCCCGCCAGGGCTCGGCTGGGCCTGGCCCGCGGGGCTTGTGGGGACACGCAGGACGCGTGGGAAGTGCTTTGTCCTTGAGCAGTGCCTGTGGCACGTCACCCGCTGTCCTGTGACTGTTGTTCCTCTCTCAGTGGACGTGCGCTCGAGGTGACTGAGCCTGCGACCTCGGGGATCAGGCTTGACCTTGTGCCCCCAGGGCAGTGAGGGCCGCGGGCCCACAGCACAGAGCTGGCACAGCGGGCCCTGTGCAGGGCCCAGGTCAGAGGACGCGTGGTCAGTGACTCACGAAGTCCAGTCTGCTCGGCCCACGGGTTGTCTCTGACTGTGGGGTCGTCTTCCTCCTGATTCGGGTGGTAAGTGCCCTTGGTGAAGGGGCAGTAGAGGGCATCGTTCTTATTCTCTGAAGGAGGTCTCCGTTCACCCATCTCTGGCCCTGTGTGTTTACGTGACGGGGATGCCCCTTGGATTCCGAAAACCGCCCGGACGCTGTCGAAGGGCTTCACAGCGTGGCTGCTTCCAGTCGGCCGGGAAGGAGCCTTGCGAGCCCCGCGTGCCGGCCCGGAGGCGCTGTGTCCTGGCGAGGACAGCGCTGGTGTCCCTGCGGCGTTGGCCTCCTGGTGGCTCCCAGTCCGTGAGGGACTCTCCCAAGCAGCTCATGCGGCTTCTCTGAGGAGCGGCCTGAGCCCCGGCCTGGGTGCCACGGAGCTGTGGTGGCGGCGGGAGCTGGGGGTCTTCAGTCCCTGTGCCTATGGGCTTCTGCATCCACGTTCCCGGGCACCTGGCCGCCTGTGGTCTGTGACCGGTCCTGCGTGTCCTGGGTTCTCCGACAGCTCAGCTTTCCCCCCTGGAGGGGCCTCCTCGGCCACCGATCTCCCTCCCTTCCCCGCCCCTGCCCGGCTCCCGTGGTGTGGAATAAGGAGCTGACACGCACGCACATGTGGTTTGTGGGAGCGTGTGCCGGGAGACCTCCATGGGAGGGATGGAGGGACGTGCCGGTTTTGAGGTGCAGTGCCGGGCGGGTCGTGGGGTGGAGAGGTGGGCCGGGGTGAAGGGCGGCCTCTGCTGCTTTAGCACGGGGTGCTCTGTGTCTGGGAGGTGTGGGGGCATCTTTTTCAGTGGCTTTGATTTCGGATCCCTACCAAGTAATGTACGGATGTGCCTAAACCCAGTCAGTGTCTAGGTCCCGCTCTCTGTGTGCCGTACGGTAGCACGCTGCGGGGTGGGGGCTGGGGGCAGCGGTGTCCTCTGCCCGCGGTGGGTGAGGTGTGGCCGGCCCGGGTGCAGTGCCTGGGGACGGGCCGAGCAGGAGGGGCAGGCAGGCCTCAGCGTCCCCCCCGGCTTTGTCCTGTGCGTCGGAACACAGTGGCTGGGACCCGCCGTTCTTGCCGGCCAGGAGCTCGCAGAAGTACAATGGACAGTCTTCCGTGTGTTGTTGCGACTTTAATAAATGCTTTATGCCCCGTGACTCCTCCCAGTGCCTTCATTTCGTGAACTGTTTATTTCATGCAACGGGTCGCGTGAAGCGTCTGTGTCTGCGGTTTAGGCGGGAGCCTCGGCGCTCTGGGCAGTTTCTGAGGATCTGGAGAAAGGACTCGTCTGAAACAGGTGTCGCACCTGCCCTGGGGGCGCTGGCGCTCTGGGGAGGCCCCTGGAAGGTCGCACAGTTGTCGGCAGCCGGAAGAGCCCGTTTTACACAGCGGGGTTCTGGTCTGAAGAATGTACACCCCTAAAAGCGTTTGAAACCCACGCTTTCAAGCAAGGCAGCTGTCCCTGCTGAGCTCGGTGGGGGCAGGAGGTCAGGAGACTTGGGGTGAGACCCTGTTTCTGGGCCTGTCACGTGACTGACTGTGTCGGGGTGGGGGCGGGGGCGTGGCGCTCTGGGGCGAACCCAGGGTGAACGAGCTAAATAAAGACGTTTATTCCTTTCCCAGTGGCTCCCTGCTTGTCTCTGTGTCTGCTGTTCCAGGTATTTCCTCCCCCCTTCCGTCCCCGCACCACCCTCCCACTGGAAAGGAAACCTTCCTGCTTCAGAACCCGCTGGCGTGGCAGTGACACTGCCTCGGCTGCCGTGCCGCCTGTCCCTGTCGTGACCGCAGAGTCCACATGGTCATCACCTCCAAACATGCAGGTGGGGCTGCTGCCGTGTCTCTTCCCTGAAATCCCAGGAAGACGCAGGGGATTCTCGTTTAAAATGGGTCAGCCCACTAGGATGACTAAAAACACAGTTTTAGAGCATCACAAGAAAACAGGTGAACGGAAGCAACTCAGACCCTGAGGAAGCGACGCCGTGAGGGGACGTGGGAAGGCCGGAGGGTAGGATGTCCTCGCCCAGCTGCAGGCGTCTGGGGCCCCTGCAAGCGGCTGGGCTCCGGGAGGCAGGAGCAGGAAGCCGGGGTGGAGGGCTGGGGGAAGCCTGTGCCAGGAGCCGGTGCAGCCGCGTGGGGGCAGACGGGAGGGCCTGCTCGCTTGTGGTGGGCGAGACCCGCAGCCCCGGCACGGCCGGCCAGAGACCCTGCCACGGAGCCTCCTGCCTGAGCAGGTCAAAGGCCATCTGCTCCGGGTCCCGTTTTCCCTCACTTGCACATCGGGGAGGGCTGGCCGAGCACCTTGCGCGGCCCCCACTCTTGTCTGGGATGGCCACGCCAGGGGTCCCAGCCCCCGGGGAAGGTCTGGGAGAGATGGCCTGGTCGTCAAGGAGACGGGTACTGGGACACAGGTGCTTTGGGGAGAAGAGTCTCGGGGTCCTTCTGCCTAAAGAAGGTCGTGGAGTAAAAGGCAAAGAGCCACCCGTGGGGCGTGTGAGTGGGAGCTGCCCTGATGAAGGGGACAATGACGAGGAAGGCCCTGCCACCCAGCCCAGCCCGAAGTGCGATGTGTGTGGCCCCGGCTCCCGGGGGCGGCTGCGCTGTGGGCTTGGCGCTTGCAGGCCCGCAGCTCAGCAGGGACGTGGCGCCCAGCGCAGAGCTGGGAAAAGGGACACCGGCCCTCAGGGCACCTGTCCCCTGGCGGAGGACCTCCCACCAGTATGGTTCTGGCTTCTGCTTCGGGCAAGAAAGGGCATTCCTCAGTAACTGACCTCAGAGTTCACCAGGGCGGCCGCAGGGCTGTGTCCCTTGTTCCCCACACCTGGGAGGAGGACCCCTCCAGCCCCACCACCCCCTCTGTTCGGTCTGCACCACAGCCCGGTTCCAGCAAGTTCAAGCTGGCTCGCTCATCCTGAGCTCTGTTGTTGAGAAGTTGGTCCTTAGTTTGTGGTATGACCTGATGCAGGGCCGAGAAAGCGCATGCTTATTTCACTCTGGACGTTTTTACTGCAGGGAGCTCTCAAATCTGTGGGAAGGCCGCTGCCTTGGGAAGTACTGGCGGGAGACAGGTTGGCCCCTGAGAGTGGGCGGGGAGGAGCCCGTGAGGGGCGAGGCGGAGCTGTGGGGGTGGGGGTGGGGGTGGCGAGCCCAGGGGCAGGGCCCTGGCCCAGCGCTCAGCGCCTCTGCTCCCTCTGAGGACCAGAAGTTTCCCAGTAGATGTCGGTTCCTGATAGTTTTTTTCTCCGTGAATGTGACGTGACCTGAGCCTCCTGTTCCTTTAGTGACAGGGACCCGTCCCGTCCCCAGCTCCGTGGCCTGGGCCCGGGTCTCTCCACATGTGGAGGGACCAGAATGCCATCCTTGCTCAGGCCTGTTTCACCGGCAGGCAGCTGGCTGGGCGGAGGCCTGGGCAAGCGGCGTTGGTGGGGGGGGGCGTGGAGGGCGGCCTGTCTGCCCCTCCCTCCAGCCACCCCTGTGGAGGTCGAAGGGTGTCCCCCAAGTTGGTGCTGAGGCCCTGAGCTCGTCCCAGGGGAAGCAGGGCCTGTGCTGGAGCGAGCGAGGTGCAACAAGGTCATCCTGAACGGAGGCTGGCCCTCGGCTCTGAGACTGGGGTCCTTCAAAGAGAAAGAGGAGGGGGCGGGAGATTGGACCTAGGACCCCGGGGACGCAGAGGTGGAGGTCGGCCTGACGCAGCTCCGAGAGCATGAGGACCCGGCCGCACCGGACGCCGGGACAGGCCGGGCGGAATCTCCCTCAGGGCCCAGCCCCGCCGAGGCCTCGCCTTGGGGTGTCAGGACTCCTGACCTGCGAGACAGTCGTGTCTGCTGTTGGGGACCCCCCCGGTGTGTGGTCACGGCAACCCCGGGGACCAGGACAACCCCGTGTGTTACCAGATGCTGCTCTCAGTGCCTGGCACGTAGGGTGGACCTGGCCCTCCTGGGACCTTCAGCCCCGTCACCTGCAAAGAGATGACGAGATGCAGTGGGGACGTGTCTCCCTGGTTGTCACATGGGCCCCGGAGGGGCTCGGCCACATGCCCACATGGATGCCAGCCTACTTGGTGGTGTGTCCTGGGGCCCGTGGCCCTCGCGAGGAGAACAGTCTAGAAAACCTGGGATGGGGGAGGGTGGACAGAAGGCTGCCTGTGTGTCGGGTAAAAGGGCTCAAGGTCCAAGTTTAATGGCGGTGTCCTGGCTGTGGCCTGCATCAGCTTCCAGGTGGACCGGCTCATGTTGCAGGGCCCGGGCGCTGAGTCGTTCTGACCCACTTGGTCCAGCGTCCTTTCCGACGTTGCTTCTGCTCGGCCCCGCCTTTGGCCTACAGGGGCGGGGCCTAAGGGGGCAGATGAGAGGCGGGCAGAAGCCCCCGGGACACTTGTGTCTGCCCAGTTCCTGCTCTCAGTGTGTCCACCAGGGGCCGCTTACACAGACGCACAGCGGTGCAGCCCCCCGACTCCAACTTAGAACCCGGTGCCGAGCCCACACTTGGCGGCCCACGCGGATGCAGGGCTGGCAGGATGTTAGCCTTCAGACCGGGAGTGTGTGCATCTCACAGCGTGTGCATGATCTGTCCACAGGCACACACGCGTGTGGATGGGATTTCATTTTTCTGAGAGAGATCGCTGCGCCCAGTCCCTGCAGAAAACCTGGTGAACGTGGAAGCTGCGCAGGAGAAATGCAAAGGTCCCGTTTCCCGCCCCAGGGAGATGCCGTGAGCAAGCGAGGCTGTCCCCCGTGTCCTCCCAGCCCCTGGGGCGCACACTCATACAGCAGCTCCCGCAGAGCCCCGGACGCCAGAGGGCCGGAGCCCCAGGCATCCCCTGCTCTCCCCGTGGGTCTGCCGAGTGCCCATCGTCCAGGATGGCATTGCTCCTCCCTGCACAGCCGCGGGCGGACCTGGCACCCTCTGCGCAGCTCTCGGGTGGCTGCCCCCGACCCCTGTCCCCTGCCTTTCTCAGCACGCTGGCTGGCAGGCAGCAGGCTCTCTCCTGGCCCCCGAAGCTCGCACCCGCAAAGGTGTGCCTCTCCCCTGCATCCAGCCTGCACCTGGCCGCCGAGCCTGGCCGGCTGTACCTTTGCAGGCCGCGGTGCCAAGTGAGAACACAGGCCCCTTGTTCAAACGGTAGGAAGAAAGCTTTTCCTGTGGTTTCTTGACCTGTTGCAGTGTTTTTCTATTTGCTATTCAACGCAGCCCAAGTGCAGACCCTCGCACGGGCCTGGGCCCACCCTGGGGCTTGGCCCCTGCCCCCTCGCCGCCCGCCCGCCCAGCCGTCGCTGGCGCCGTGCTCTGTTGTGCCATCAGACTTCACTCACAAACCCGAAGACGGAGAAACCGTTACGAGTCTCCAGACAGTGGCGGCAGAGACCTGACTGGCAGGCACAGGGTCCCCTCGGAGTCGGCTCGGTGGCTGAGGCAGGACACCGCCCTGAGGGGCTCGGGCCATCCGGTGACACCCTGCTGGCCTGGGATGCTGGCCTGGGTGTAGGCCTCGGGTCTGGAGGGAGGACCTGAGATGCTGTCCCCCCAGCAGGTGTCCCTCACTGGCCTGAGCAGGGCCCGCTCTGCTGTGGCGCACGGAGAGAGCAGTTTCTCCAAAACACACGGGTTTGCCGGCGGATCCGTTTATTGTGTGGCTCAGCCCCTTCGGTGCCTTCCTCCAAAAGTGACTGCTGTCCAACAGCTCTGGCGTGGGGGCGGTGAAGTGTGTCCGGACTGCTCGCTCTGTCCAGCGGGAGCCTTGGGACCCCTGCCCGTCCCCTGCAGGGGGCGGCGGGCAGACTCCACGGTCGCCGTGCGGGAAGCCTGGCTTCGATCTGTGGGATTTAGCGCTCCCGAGGGACAGCTGCCCCGAGGGCCGTCCAGCTGGGCCCGGCCTGCCTGCTCCCTCCGAGCTGTTGCAGAGACGCCTCGGGGCGGCCGGTCCTGGGGGAGCGCGCAGACACGGAGATGGGAAACACCTGTTCCCGGGCGCGAGCCTGGCCGGGTCTCTTCCGTGTTCGTGCGTTTTCCTTTCGGTTCGCGCAGACTCAGCGTGGCGGCGAACTTAAGTGCAGCCTCAGCCCAAAGCTACCAAGCCAAGCGCGTAAACAGGGGGTGGGTGGGGGGGAGGGGATTTAAACAACGTGTAATAGCGGGTGCGCCTGGCCTCGGGCCAGCCCGGCTCGTGCACAATGGGCCAGTGTGTGCTCCGGGCCCGGCGGGGGGCTTGAGACCACAGGCGGGGGGTCGAGGCCCAGGGAGGCCGCGGGCGCGGACAGGCCGCGGGCTCTAACCTGCAGACGGGAGCCCCCGAGGCCGGCTGTCGTCGGCCGGGTGAGCGATGCGGTGCGGCCCTGTGCGCCGGGCTGCAGGGGAAGGTGTGGAAATCCGACACAAACGCAATGTTTTACCTCCTAAATCACCTTGGTCTTTGCAGTTGAAACTGATCCTGAACTTCCCACCCCGGTGTCTCCGGGGGCTGGGGGGAGCCCGGCTGCTTCTCGCTTTCCAAACTCACAAGTCGTAACTCTTGCTCCGCTGCAGCCGGTCACCGCCTGCGCCCCAGGCCCGCGGAGCCGGCGTGGAGGTGCCGAGACTGTCCTGGGACCGGCCACCTCTGTGCTCCCGCAGACAGGGACCGGCCCCAGGCGCCTCTGTCCGTCCGGGGCTTTGCCTTTCCACGGTCCTCTCCTGGCTGAGAGCCCGTGGCCTTTGCCCCCAGTGCCCTTTGCTGACCACCTTCAACCCCACACGCAGGCTGGCAGGACCAGGGCCAACCAGAGGGACCGTGGCTTCCGAGGAGCCAGTCGTGGGTCTGTTGTCAGATGTCCAGGACGCCGAGACACCCCTGGTGCACCTGGGCCTGGGACACATGGTCTGCAGTGCCCCCGTGTCCGGGACTCAGGAATCGGAAGCTCTGTGGGCACTGGGCCTGTCCAGCTGCTCTGTCCTGTTTCTCCGGAATGTTCGTGTCTGCTGTCGGAAGGCGGCCCCGGGGGTCAGGGGTACGTGGGTTTGCTGGGGCTGCTGGGACAAGTGTGTCACTTGTGCACTGCTCACAGCCAGGTCTGCGTTGGCTCTTTGGCATCAGCCATTGCCAGCCTCCCTGTGAATCTGCGGAGCTCCAGGGCCTCCCGACGCCCTGCGGCCTGTGTCCTCCCCGCAGATCGGCCTCTGTGGCTGCGGGGGCACCGGTGCTGTTGCCGGGGGTGGGGGGGCAGGGCCAGCTCCTGCCTCTGACGCAGACGTGTGACCACCCCCCACCTGTGGCCCTTCCCCACGTCCAGGGACGGCAGTGCCACTGGCTCTCTCTCCTTCTGTGGCCTGATGCCTCCGAGACCCCTGCTGCCGTCATCTGTGTTGTCTTCTGGGGCCGGAGGGCACCCAGTGCTTCTGTCCCTCCTGTCGTCTCAGCCGGAGCCCGCCCCGTTCCACTCCCGGGCCGTCGATGTGCCCCTTCCGGCCGGTGTGGTTTGTCCGCTGCATCTGCAAAAGCTGTTGTAGCGGCTCTTCATCAGACGTGACTGCCTTGAGGTGCCAGGCTCGGCCCTGGGCACTTGGCCACCTCCCAGGGACTCCCCCCCCACGCCACTGGCTGGAGAGTGGGCAGCGCTGGGCCTTGCCCTTGGCCTTGCACCCAGGGCCTCACGCCCGGGGCTCTCCGTCCACCCTGTGGTCAGAGCTGTGGATCCTCTGTCTTTAATTTCCACCCACAGAGGCAGTGTCTGCCCAGCGTCCCCCGGGGCTCTTGCTGGGGAGGGTGGCGGGTGTGAGCACCCCTGACTGGTTAGAAAGGGGTGCTGGGGCGGGTGGGATGGGGGGCTGTGCTCACGGGCCCCTGCAGTCCCACCCTCCTGGGGGCGGGTCACGGGGCCCCAGGGCCACCCTCCTTTGTGCGTTTTCTCTTAATTTTTTTGGGGGGGTGAGAAGTCTAGGTGCTTAAAAAGCCTTGTGTCCCCTCACTGCTGGGGCACCACAAAACGGGCGAGTGTCACACAAGCCTCTCACACTGATGCTTTAAATAGTGAGTAGGTGGTGTGTGTCGTGTGCACACACACCGAGCACACCCGGGTGCCCTTCCGTTCCCCGCTTGTGTCCAGTGCCGACGCCTTGTGGAAAAGCTACGTTTTTACGACTCTGAAGTGCCTCCCTCTCTCCCCCGTGTAAAATGCAGCCGCGTCTTATTTATGGCGCGGGGCGTTAACACTCACAGTTGATTAAGGCGTTTCCTCAGGGCTGCGGCGCGCGGGGCTGCGCGAGGGCCCGGGTGTAGGGAGGAGGTGATGTTACAGCCCAGACACGCAGGGTGGGGAAACGCGTGTGGCCCTGAGTTCCAGGGGACGCATGAGCCGTGAGCTCCGGGGCCATGCAGACAGGCAGCACCTTCCGAATGCTGGGCCCCCATGACCGGTTCACGGCCCGGCATGAAGAACAAGCTGGGAACCCAGGCTCTTTCTCTTCCGGCCTTCGCTCCGCAGAGCGCGCAGGGCCGGCTGCCGGGGGTGAGCTCAGGCCCGGA